>ML777246.1:1377667-1492549 GCA_009831015.1 Picea engelmannii | reverse complement strand
ACATATCAACTGGAGAAATTGAATCAACTTGGATAATGTTTGTCTCCCTCTGAACTATTGAAGGGGGAGAAGGTATTATCTTACTGTCAATCTTCATCTGAGATTCTCTAGTTTTGTTGGATAGGTATCTCTTCTTTTAAGGATAATGTTTCTCCTTTCTCTTTCATAATAATCAATTAAATATGGTTTGGAATATCGTACCAGGGATAATAGTCCAAGTCTTTGAGGGCTCCCATACTAGAGATTTATTCAAAAATGCACTCAAATATAAAAATTGCAATCAATTGATTTATCTGGCTTGTAGTCATGCTTTATTTTTTAGAGGAAGTACTTCTCTCTCTTCTCTTCATTCTTTTGAGATGGGTCTGGATCAATGTCAATGGTGGAAGCATATTGTCTTCCCTTCTTCCTGGTTGGACAGTCTCTTGCATAGAGTCCATAATTGTCACATCTAAAGCACTGAATTTCTGAAACATCTCTTCTTTGATAACCTGGGTTTGATGAAGACTTTTCACCTTTAAATATTTTCCTGAAATTTCTTTTGAATTTTCCTCCCTTCATTGTATGAAGTGCAAGAGCATGATTTTCTTTTGAGGAATCTTCCACTCCTCTATTTCTAAGTCTAAGTTCATCTTGAGTACAATCTGTCCATAGACGATCGAAGGTTGGTAGAGCTTATCTTCCACTATTACTCTGAAGGAAAGGCTCCCACAGTTTTGGAACATTCTGGAGAGTGGTTAAGACATTTTCTCTATCTAACATGATTTCCCCAATGGTCTTTAGTTGTTCTTTAATCTCTGATAGCTTCATAAAGAAGATGGCAACTGAGTCACCCTTCGTCATATTGGTACTTTGAAGTTGGATCTTTAAGGTAAGATCTCTTAGGGTGTTTCCACTTTCAAACATTCCATATAAATCTTCATACACATCATAGGTTGTCTTTAGGTTGGCAATCCAAGGTAAGAGGTGGTCTCTTACTGAGTAGATGATTAATTTTCTTGCTTTGACATCTTCTTCCTTTCTTATCTTCTTCTCCATATTTGTAGTTGTGGTTGTGATCCAGATTTATGAAGGAACACAACAAAATACACAAATAACCATGAATACAAAGATGCAACAGAAATAACACTTCATTTCATTAATATCAAAGAACTGGAATTTGTTTATAGACAAAATAGAAATAAACTAGCTAGGGCGTTGATAACTTATCTTTGAGAAGAGATGTGGCGGCTATAGGGCTATGAAATATGTTTTTCCATGAGACCCAAAGGCCTATCTATTATTTAGAAACAATGGAAACCCTAAACATAAAAAAAAACCTAACCCTAGGAGATGAAATGCCAGAATATGGGCCCCGTCGGGGTAAATTGGTACATCAATTTCTCGGGGTTGTAACTTTGGCATACTATCTCCATTTGACACATATGATACATCGTTAGAAATATCTATTTGAGGAATACAATAATTGGCCTAAAATATTAAGAGGTTATTTTCAGATCGGACAATGCCCAAAAAACGTCGTTTAGGGCCTCAAAACGACTCCGGAAGTTCAGGACCCGAAAAACTGCCAAAAATGGTAAATTGTGCTACAATTAAGGAAACTGAAACACTGAAAAAACCAATGGTGGGGGTACAAGTGGAATAGGCGGGTGGCCACCAATATCCACCTAGATCATTCCTCCCCCCTTAGGAAGCAATGGTCCCCATTGCGTTGAGTTCCTCCATGAGATGAGCAAACTTCTACTGAACTTGGTCTCTGGTGAGCCACTTGCCTTGGTGAAAGAATTGGCCTGCTTTGAAAACTCGATATAGGTGGATCCTCTATTGTTGGGTGTTCTTGATATGTGTGTCCATAATACGATCAGTTTTGTCTTGTTCCATGCAGTCTAGGTTTAACTCTGTTGGTGTGAGTAGTTCTACCATGACAAATGTGTCCAGTAGAGGTGGAAAGTAAGGCTGAAGGCAGTCCACATTGAACACTAGGTGTAGACCAAGGAATGGTGGGATAATGATATTGAAGGAATTTTCCCCTATAGCCTTGGTGATGGTGTATGGCCCATATCAGAGCAGGAAAAGCTTGCGGTGGGGTCCAACAAGGCGCTCCTTATACAAATGTAGCCACACTTTGTCACCCACCTGGAAGTTGTGTTGCACCCGATGTTGATCATGTCACTGCTTGTACTTAGCATTGGCTCTGTCCAATATG
The DNA here is from genome assembly GCA_009831015.1 of Picea engelmannii. Classification (NCBI taxonomy): domain Eukaryota; kingdom Viridiplantae; phylum Streptophyta; class Pinopsida; order Pinales; family Pinaceae; genus Picea; species Picea engelmannii. The sequence continues at coordinate 1,490,343 of ML777246.1, read as the reverse complement.
TGATGAAAATATTGGCGAATGTGATGAATGCTCTCCAAATTGGCACACAACCTCTGTTTCCACAATCTTTGGAGGACCTGTCAGATGTGGTGGAGGTGCTCTTCCCAAGTCTGGTTGAAGATCAGGATGTCATCCAAGTACACTACTACAAATGAGTTGGTGAACAACCGCAATATGTCATCCTTCAACCTCATGAAGGTTGCAGGAGAATTTGTCAACCTGAAAGACATGACAAACCATTCAAAAATGCTCTTCTTGGATTTGAAAGCAGTCTTTGACACATCAGATGGTTCAATTGGTACCTGGTGATACCCGGAATTCAAGTCGATATTGCTGAAATATTTCTCCCCTTTGAGTTGGTCCAGAAGGTCATCAATCCATGGGATCAGGTACCTATTCCAGATGATGATCTTGTTCAACATCCGATAGTCAATACAAAGTCTCCAAGTCCCATCCTTCTTATGCACCGGCATGATCGAGCTTCCACAGGGCAATGAAAGTGGCCGGATGTGACCTTTCTATAACATATCCTGAATATGTCACTTGATTTCATCATTCTCTAGAACATAGCATCAATATATCGATCCATTGGGAAACGATGTACCTGGGGTCAAATGGATGGGGTGCTTGACCTGACAGTGTAGAGGCACCCCTGTGGGTGAGGTGAGGATGTCCCGGTACTCCTCCACGACCTTGTCCATTCGTTTTTGTCATGCAGAAGAGTGTTGTCTGGAGGTCATGGACATAGTCATCTTCTTTCCCTGAGGGCAGATCATTAGGAAAACAAATTTCCCGATTTTGGAAATGAGCTTACTGCATTGTTTTGCAGTAACCAAACAGATAACGACATGCGGTGGTACCTCTAGTATCCTGTACAACTTATTTCCCAAATTAACAATAATAGCGTGAGGTCGGGACTCATACACAACATGTCACTTCCACAAGTATTGTTGGCCTAACAATACATCACAAACATCAAGAGGAGAAATGCCACATAATACTTCATCGGTGAAGGGCTTGATGTTGTAGGGAAGGAGTCATTGTTGGCTAACGTGTATATCCCATCCTTGGTGAAGCCACTCGATGGTGTACGACTGTGGGTATGTTGTGGTTGGAAAGCCCAACCCCTTGACGAACTCCACTGAAATGAGGTTCTTTTGTTTCCCACTGTCGATGATGAATTGTAGTGGGGAACCCTTTACCCACATCTAGGAGTGGAAGAGACGCTCCTCCTCTGGATCTTCTGGTTCTTCCTTTTGGATCTTCGTGGTGGAAACGATGGCATTGGGATCCGCATTAATAATCTTCTTCCCTCTATCATTCCCCTTCTCAGGTTATGATTTAGTGTTGGAGCATACATCTGAATCAAAATCCCCCATCTCGGCCATCGGTGACTGTTTGGCCTGACACTCATTTGTGTTGTGAGTGGAGCTCTTATGGAACTCACACCACTTTTTCGTGTCCTTCTTCAGCTTCACGGTGTTGTTCTTTGCTTGCAGATTTGGAAAGTTGTATTGAGCTGCCATGCCTTGGATTTGTCCCTTGTTCTGCAGATTTGGGGCACCTTTCACTTGGTTTTGATTCGCAAATCCAAAGTCTCGCTTCTTATATTTGAATTTTTTCTCAATCTTGGTAGCATTCCGATATGCCATACCAAGTGAGGAGATGTCAAGAAACTCCATTTCCTCTTGAATGTATCTGTGTAGACAACTGTGGTATTTCAACACCAAATGTTTCTCTGAATCTTTAATACCCAACTTTGTGCGTAGGGTATGGAATAGATTAGTCAACTCATGCACATCTTGATCCCTTTGCTTCTGCAGCGTAGTCCATTATATGTACTTGTCCTCATAGCTCCCCATGGGATAATATTGTTCCTTGATGGCATCTCAGAAATAATTCCAAGTGGGTATGACCAAGAACATGGAGGGTCCCTCCTCATCCTTTTTCTCATAGCAGGTTTCCCACCAGTCCTTAACATGGGGGGCATCTTTGAGTAGTGAAAAAATAATATTCTCCCAGTCGAAAAACTCATGAACTGATAAATATATTTCTAATAGATTCAACCATCTATCTATGACGTTTTCATCTATTTGACCATCAAATATAAGAATGCCAAAGTTTACTTGTACCTTAAAAGGGGTTGCGCCTCCAGAGTGGTTGTTGGATGCAGATGCATTGCCAATGGGAAATCATTGAAGGATCTGGGAAAAGGTATCCATCATCACATTCCTTTGTTTTTCAAGGTCCTCCTCGAGCAATATTTTGATAGGATATCCTTCTCCCTCATCTTTCTTTTCATCCCCCATGGGTGGTCGTCGGGGTTTTCGAGGATAATCTTGCAAAGGTTCAACCAGATCAAGCCCTAACTCCTTATACTTCGACCTCGTTGGGGACATGAAAAGAAGAATCGAGAAAGATCAAACTGATCTAATAGCACTGATCCGGATTTATGCATGAACTAAACAAAATACACAAATTACCATGAATAGAAAGATGCAGTGGAAATAACACTTCATTTAATTAATATCAAAGAACTGAAATTTGTTTATAGACAAAATAGAAATAAACTAGCTAGGGCACCGATAACTTATCTCTGAGCAGAGATGTGGTGGCTACAGGCCTTTGAACTCTATTTTTCCATGTGGCTTCAAGGCCTATCTATTATTAAGAAACAATGGAAACCCTAAACATCCAAAAAACCTAACCTTAGGAGATGAAATCCCAGAATATGGGCCCAGTCGAGGTAAATTGGTACATCAATTTCTCGAGGTCGTAACTTTGGCATACTATCTTCGTTTGACGCATATGATACATCGTTAGAAATATCTATCAGAGGACTACAATAATTGGATTAAAATATCATGAAGAAAATGTTGGACCAAACAATGCCCAAAAAATGTCGTTTAGGGTGTCAAAACGGCTCCAAAAGTTTAGGACCTGAAAAACTGCCAAAAATAGTAAATTGTGCTACAATTAAGGAAAATGAAACACTGAAATAAAAAATGGTGGGGGTCCAAGTGGAATAGGCATGTGGACACCAATATCCACCTGGATCAAGCTAGTAGGGTTTTGGTTACTACATCCAAGAGGTCATCTTCTTCAGGAGTGACTTGAAGCCTTGATTTCCAAGAGCTAAAGTTGTTTGCTCCATCAAGCCTATCTTCTACTAATGCTCTGTTCTTCATTTGATTGGTTTCTTCAAATTCTTGCCAACTGGATTTTGAAAACCTAATGATTAGGTTGAATTTGCAAACTTTGGATTATATTAGACTTATGATTTCCAACAATAAATTTGATAGTGTCACAGAGATGCTTGCTGATTCAGGAAAATGTTTCTTCAGGAACCCAAAATTAATATTCTGTAGGAAATTTCGGCACCCTAGAAACCCTAGGGCCAAAAACAAAAATTTCTCGAAATTTCATTTTAAGAGCTTCTGGAGATGCGCTAGAAGAAGTTGTACTCTTATATTCCAAAAGTAGTCCTAGCATCCAAGTATTAAGGGTTGAATCACCACTGAAAGGAAGGTCGTACAAAATTTTCTGGAAACCCTAGAGGGGTCATACAGTTCTGCAAAAGGTGAGACGAGACTTGGCAGATTCTTGTGCAATGGGTTCTTTCAATACCTATGCTCTGATACCATGTTGATTTTTTAATAGGATAGGTTAAGCATGAAGTTCATTCCATTTTTATCATTTAACCATAACCATAAATTTTACAGCAACCAAGATCACAAGAAGAAGCACCATGCACAAGAACACAAGAAGTATCTTGGGAAACTCTTCTCAACAAGGGAAGAAAACCCAACCAAATCCTTTTCTCTATTATTCAAGAGAAGCACCTTCACCACCAAGATAAACCCTAGAACACAAGAGGGTGCTCAAACCCTAGAAGTCTAGTGCCCAAGAGAGGTGCACACTTTTCCCAAAGAAGTGTACTTGCTGAAATTTCCAAACTCACATGAAAGATATATTTCCACAATGGGGAATATTCCTTATATTAGACTTTTACTATCAACATAAGTGTCTATTGGAAAAATAGGGCCGACCTCTCTAAGTTACATTATAATAAATATTAACCATAATAATTATCTTTTACATTAATTAACAGTTACATTAAGTTGGGGCCAACTTGTACCCTTTACATTACAATTAGGGTTACATGCAGGTTTGACTCTTGTACAATATAGCAAAGGATTTGATACACCCCCTAGTTATCATCCAATAGGGGCACATCCATAGGGATGTCCATATCTATGGATCACTGCATTACACAAAAGAACCATATCTTCACACATTCACCTATGCTGGTCCACATGCACGTCCACTCTACAGATAGTCTTTCCCATTGTCTCACACAGGAGAATCATCTGGAGTTTCTCATCAACTCTGCTGCTCAAAGGAGGCTAATACATCATCTTCATTTTTGTTCACATGACGATGCAGCCAGTACTTTGGGATTTCACACGTTCACCTTGTGCTCAACCACAGGCATGTCTAACTCAACAGATCACTTTTCCCATTGGATAATAATCTGGAGTTCTTCTCAACTCTAGAAATGGAGGAGGTCATCTCTAGGTTCCAGCTCTGTCTCGGGTAGGAGCCATGTACCCTTGTTAGGGTATTTCTCTCAGGTTTGTAAGCTGGAGAAAGACTCACATAGCTGCAATGATCCACATATCACAGGTTTGTAAGCTGGAGAATGTCTCACATAGCTGCAATCATCAACACCAAATTTGATGTGCATCGAACAAGAAGAACCATTCCAGAATCAAGAAAGGAAAAATTGAGAAATTCTATTGAATGATTACTTCCAACAACACAAGGGATTGTGGAGTTGACAAAAGATGAGTTGGAAAGGAAGTTAATATTTCCTTGATTCCAGAAGGCTACGTGGACTGCAGGAAGATGATAGAAGTGTGTGAGGCAGTTTGGTTAGTAGAATGAGTGGAGTAGAGAAGAAAGAGAAAAGGATCCTAAGCGGAGAAAGTTATAAAATGAAGCAACAACATCAGAAATAGATTTATATGGTTAGATGAGGAGAGAGTCAGATGCTGACTCAGAGGGTTCATTGAGTTATTGTCTAGTGGGTCGATCTCACTCTAATCCTGTGTAATGTTGTATTTCTTCTTAATATAAATCTGAGTCTGTCATATGTATGGGTTATAAAGAGGATGCAAATTGCGTAATGTTTTGTATTTTTGGGGATGTATATATAATGGATGTGTGACTTTGTTGCTGTCAAATATAGTTTTCTTACTATATGTTTGTGTTTAATGGAATGAAAGGAATAATAAAATTTCTATAGTTTTGATCTATTATGTGTTTAGCATGTGTTATTTGGATATGTGTGTGTATTGTTTTGCTTATTAATCACAATAAGTAGTCGAATATGGAATGTATCAATACCATCTCAGATGGATCCTGGCTTGTTTATCCTTTCATCCATGACACAATACCTTATTGGATTTGTGATCCCCTTGGTGTCTTGGGTGAGACCTTCCACGGACTTGGATGAAGATTGATATGCCGATGATCTAGGGTTTTTGTTGGTCAATTTTAGATGAAACTTGGGTCTAAACTCCCCAATGTTAAGAAAGACGCACATAAGCATGAACAAAAATACAACAAATTGTTCACTTTCTAGGACCTGAAAGTCTTGTAGGGAATGTTGAAGGTAAGATATGAGGTGGTATCCATATTCAAGACTGGCTAACTGCAAAAGAGAATGAGTTTTCCCTACGAGAAACTCAGGGACTGAGAGTGAAATTCAATTGATGGAAATACAAGTATATCTACACTGATATGCATGAGATTTTCTTTGTTTAATTTCTTTTTTATATTGTATGAATCGATGAAAAGGAAAATTGATACCAATTCTACCATATGACCTTTAGAATCAATGGTTTGGGATCAAGCTATGCTTGATAAATTGAAGGTGTTGGACAATAAGTGGAATTGGGGCCATTGATTTATGGTTTTCTTGAGTAAAGGAGGGCTATATTGTTGAGTTTGTTATAGAGTGCACCAATTATTTCAATGAGGATAAAAGAAAGTTTGTAGAAGGTCTGAGGAAACAAATGCTATAAGTAATTCCACTCTGGATAAAGATGTTGTTCGCGGAGAAAATGATGATGTGCATGGATCCCAATAGAATGGATGAGTAAACTCCTCTAACACTAGGGGGGGTAACAAAGATGGGGAAAAATGAGAGAGGAGATGGATCCATTGAGGAGGTTCCATAAACTATTGATATGAAGAAATGAATGGAACCAGAGGAGAAGAGGAGAAAAAGGGATGAGAGATACACAAGAATATTTGATCTAAGAAGAAAATCAAAACATAGAGGTGGAAAGGAGATATCCAAGGGTGGACGATGAAGGGTCGGGCCCACAATGGAGAGAAAAGAAACAAAACTAGGTGGTAGTGTGAAATATTATGTTATTCCATAGAGGAGAATAGATGAGGATAGGGTGTCTAGTGGGGATACTAATAGTAGTAGTAGTGGTGGTGGTGGTAGTAGTAAGGGCCTAGGTGATGAATTCCACACCCCTTGGTTTTTTCGAAGTGTCACAATGTTAGAAGAATATGAAGAGCATAGTAGTGGTGTGTTGATATGAGAGGAAGATGGAAGGCATAGTAGTGGTGCATAGATAACAGAGGAAAATGGAGGCTCCCCTAGTGGTGGGGGAGACAAATTGGCGATAGTATATGGTCTTGCAAATATGCAAGTGAGAAAGTATTTGATTCACCTCATAATAAATGTTAGAAGAAGATGGTATTAAACCCCTTTGTACCACCCCCCTTGTGCATATTTAATAAATAAGAAATAACAATAGATAATGAAGTGATTGAAGTAGGAGAAGGAGTAGAAGTAGAAATAAGAGAAGAGATGAGTGAAGAAGAAGGTGAAACCAGTGCCACATCACCTAGAAGAGTATCAGTAGCAAGAATTTTGACAACCATCAATCATATTAGCGGACTTGGTTGGAAAGTGACATTGGAGAATCAGGATAACACCTTGAGGCTAATCATGTTCCATGGAATGGGTAAGGATGTTGCAATACAACATTGGTTCCCATGGGAAGAAATCTAATCTGTGAAGAATATCATAGAAGAAGCAACAAAGATCACGTAGTTGGAGAATACGTTTAGGGACAGAGCCTTGAAGTGGTACATGAAGTACAAGTCCACTACACCAATGTGATAGATGAGGTCCCTGACAAAGATCAAGCAAGATATGCTTAGGGAGTTCCAGAAATCTATGTCATAGTCTTAATGTATCACAAAGATAAAGGAGATTAAAGATAAAGAAGGAGAAACTGTGTGTAATTATGACCAATGACTTAAGATTTTACTGGAGAGGCTAACATTCCAAATGTAGGATGTGCAAAAAAGAGAGTGGTTTATTTCAGGGTTGCTTACCCATATCCGAGTTCTGCGCACCTAGTAGAAGGTGATGACTCAGGAAGAGGTGGTAGAAATTGCAATGCACTTAGAAGCTATGCCAAGAGGTGTAGATTTGTTAGCAGGATTGTTGCAAGTGCAGTTGAAACTGGCCAACGTGACAATGGAGTTACAAGATATGGAAAATATGAAGGTTGTGCACACACATGTATGGTGTAACATCTGTTGCTTTGAGGGGAATTGCAGGGATGGATGCCCTGTACTTCCAAATTATGTGGAAATGGGTGCACTGAGTCCATTTCCATCAAGATAGGAGGAATGGTGTGAGATATGTACACAGTGGGGCCATGCACCACCCCGCTTCCCAACTTTGAAAAAGTACCAAATGACAAACCATACTCTGTTTTGTGGATTTTGTAAATATGTGGGGCATGATGTCAATAAATGTCACTCACTTCAGATGATGCAAGAGAATACCCGTGATGCATTCTGGCTAGAGGAAGAGAAACATGGTGGTGATCATGGCAGTGCTAAAAGAGGTAGATACCAAAGAGACCCATGCAGTGAATATGGGTGCAGTCATGGTTGAGGTTATGATGGAGGGGGAGGAAGACCCCCCACTTGCTTCAATTGTGGAGAAATTGGTCATGTATCAAGTTTTTGTACGAAATTACACATGCTTTATGCATACTTCTACAGTCCCAAGAATTTCACCGAAGACTATCTTGACTTGTTGAAAAAGTGGGAAGGAAATAAGTCCAATTGCAACATAGTGCATGCAAAGCCATGCAAGAATAAGAAGGAGAATGGGAAGGTTGATGTCCAGGTAGTAACCCGAGGAGGAACAAAGACATACACAAACTTTGAGCATGGTGAAGGCTCAATTTATAAGTTAGAAGGGAATATAAGGAAGGAAACAGACCCCAATATAAAGTTTTATGCTTCCCAACAAAAACAATTTATGCACGATGCATATAGAGATATGGAATAAGAAAGGGAGTGCGAGGAGCTACATTGCATGACTTATAGGTCACTTGAGGAGGTTGAGATATGAGAACATCTACAACATGTGATGAAAATGTCGCTAGAGGAATATTAGATCCGTGTAGAGGTACAATGAGCGATGCAAAGGTCGCTGGAAGAGGCTTGCGCTTGTGAAGAATTACAATGTGCGACATAACAATCTTTGGAGGAAGCTCTCATGCGTGAAGAAATACAACATAAGACACAACAATCACTGAAAAAATATCTCAAAAAGAATGAGTTGTGATGTGCTGAGTAGAAAGCGCATGAAGAACAATGCCTAGAAGAATTGTAGCGTGCAACACACACATAATCCTCGCATGACTTGGGTCATAAGGAATAACCTAAAGACTAAGTCAGTTATTTCTTGTGTTGCTATTTTTGATTGCTGAATGATCCAGAGGTTGCAAATAAGTTGACATAGATGTTATCTACCTACATGAGGGAACAAGGAGTGGAGGCAACCATATGATCTCCTCTGCCAGAAAGAGATGTATGTCAGGTCAACAAACAAAAGTGCACTAGACGAGAGTTTAATATGAAAATAGAGCTAGGGGGCTATGACATGGTTGGAATCATTTTGGATATGGGTTTTGACATGAATATTTTTCCAAAGAAATCTTAGGAGGTGATGGGAAAACCAAAATTAGTCTGGTCTCCCATACAAATACGGTTGGAAAATCAATACAAGATCTACCCAACAGACTGACTGGAGTAAGTGGAAGTGGATATAGAAGAAGTAAAAACAAAGGATGACTTTTAGGTCATAGAAATTATGGAAAAATTTGATCCATATCCTACATTACTTGGCATTGATTGAGCTTTTGATAATAATGCATTGTTGAATTTAAAGAAAAGGAAGATGTCATTTCAAACATACACCCCACATGTGGTCGAACCTCTGGATCCATATGAAGGGGATATATACAATGAGCTAGTGGATGAAGATGCATAGAGATCATCTATTGAAAACATCTATAAGATCATGGGGAAGAGAAAAGATTACATCAACCCCACTACAGATGGAGAATTAATCTGGAGAAGTGTCAAGTCTTATGATATGGATTATGACATGGATTATGAGGATTCGATGGATAGGTGGAAAAACAAGTTATATGAAGTGTCAACAAGGAGGTGTATCCATATCTTTATAGAGGAGCGGGAGGAAGAATTTTCATCCTATCAGTACGATGGATCATAAACGGTGGACACATTTATTTCATGGATACAATGTGTTCCTCAACATCATAGGGCTCACACTCTTGATATAGTACTCATAGGAATTCTTGTGAAATGGTGGGATGTGCATCAAGAACCTTATCATGAATGGGAATTTGTCTAGGCATCCATGCGGTAAAGGCTCAGCCTCGATATGGATATTCATCGATACATGTGTTCTTGTGAATGACGATGGATAACCATGTCTCGACGTTAGACATGCCATAGATTTTTGCATGAACCATGCAAGAGGATTTGAAAGAAGGTTGTTCTCTTTATACTTGGGGTTTCCATAGTACATAACAAGGAGTCGAATGCAGAATAAATAGTTTCGACTCATCCCATCACAACTAACCTTATTGAGAAAATAGACGATGCCCATAAAAATGACACAGTCAAGGATACTCAGTAGATAAAACAGGTATGATGGATACAGGTGAAGAGGAATTATGGCCTACCAGGGGTCTCTATGGTTAAGTAACCAATAGGCACACATGCCAAGGGGCACGAGAAACATTTGTGACACCCCCGAAGGATCATATGTGCACATGTATGAATATTTCCATGTCACACTTTAGGCCTCATGGTCCCAATATTCTCACACATTAAGATAATTACATGTCCATTATATGTAACCCGAACAAAATATCATTAACAAGGTCCTCAAAAATAAATGCTATGACCTTCCCAGAGTTTCTTCACGTTTCACAGTAAAATTGGTCATCATATGCCATTTAATGCACAAGGATTGATACATTTTCTGGATCACAAATGTCAGCAGTAGCATTTCACACAACATCTGATCATTTATATGTTGATGGGACTACTGGATAGGATACATTTAAATCAATCATAAGATTGTGACAATTACTCCCGACACACCTCCTAGTTGTCTCGCAATACCCACTTGGTAACTTTCCCTTCTCAGACCTAATGCTGTCCAACTCAGTGCAATATTTTCTCAATCTATAAAAGAGTCCATAGTCTTAGTCGAAAGGGAATAGTAGCAGAAATGATGAATGGAAATACCAAACTCTTTACCTAGCCATAGATTTCACAAAAACTTGTTGAAATAATTCCCATGGCTTCATCAAGTAGACCACATGGCCAGAATCAATCCAAGGTGTCCGAAGACCAGCAAAAAATAGAACCGAAATTACCTCAACATGTGATTTTCATGGGTTCCTAGATGGGGAGAGTGCAGGATGTCCAATTCATCGATTATAATGTCTGCGACCTTGAGCAGTTCCCCATATTTTCCTTCCACCATTATATCCACACCATTCACAATGTAGATGAAAAGTTGTTAGTATTCACATAAGAGTGGCCCCAACCTCTTAGAAAAGTAGTCATTCTTCCTTTAATTGACTTCCCTCACTTTGGGAATAGCGATATTTTCACCCTGTTTATCCGCATGTTACTCACCCACCTACATGGTGGGTACTTGGGGCTGGGGGGAAGTATCTAGTCGATGAAGCAACAATTCATCACGTTACATACCTACCCATGCATGGACATGAGCTAGAAAAAGGCTTAGACACTAAACATGATGCACAAAATTAAATCTATGTCACATACAATACACAATGTGGTAGGCATGGGGTACTCATTTCAGAAATAATCACATGGTCGGTTTTCTTTGCCACATTGTTTATAGCCTGCAAAATCCTACTCAATTGTAAAAAGGAGGAGTTCCCATTTGGGGTAGTTGTTTCAGTTGAACGGTGTGTCTCCAGGGTTGATATGGCATGGGCTTGATATGTAATGAATGAATTCATTGATGATTTCTTAGATGCCCAAAACTCCGAAAAAAAGTTTCATTACAGTTGGATTCTACTGCTTATTACCATGGTTCTTTGGCAGCCCCCTCGAGGTTTTGAACGACCTTATGGAAGTCAAAATTCCTTTGGATCTCCCCATTTCTTGCATCTTCATGAGAGCAAGGATCCTAGCACCAACGAATCCAATGAAAATTTGTTTCAGAGTTGGTACGAACAACTCATCCTGTCAACTACTTCGCAAGAAAACATCCCAGGCACCCTCATGGACAAGTATGATGGCTACCTTTTATTTGAATATACTTTCCATTACATGTTCGTATATCCCAATGATGATTAGGGTACTGCAATGGCACTCATTCCCTTCTTCATTACCGAAGAAGACATCCAACAAGGTGTGGTCGAATGACTTGTACATCTCCAACCACTTCCTATTGAGGAGGAAGCTGATACTATAGAGATGTGAACTAAGCATAGTCAAGACTGAAAGAAGGTTGAAGCCACATGGTAGTGAATGCAGTGCATGGTCCCCCAAGACAAGGGTTCCAATTCTGAATCTGTCAACAAGCGTTCTCCAGACCCCCATTCCACGAAGCCACAATTCCAATACACTGTGGTTGGGGCTAAGCAACAACAAACCAACCCATCCATCCACAATACCATTCCTTCCACATAGCCAAGGTCTATCCAGATGACTTCGGGCATCGCCACATTAATAGATTCCTTAAAATGCCAACTGTTACTACAAAAACACGTGTATTCCAAGGCTATGCACAATGTTCACCATGTTTGTCGACAACTCAAGGGCACAACACTAGTACTAGACAACAGTTTGTGGCTGTTGTATTCCATAATTAATTCAAGTTCCTCTTCTCAAGTCCTTAGAGTGGACCCCCCAACATTACTTATAGTAGATTCCAACCATGGTGGTATCCTATTGACATCGATTCCAACTCCATCGATAGAAGATTGTGTTTCCACCCTAATATCTAAGTTAAGCAAGCACAACGACATAATGGACCAAACTCATGCATAGTTACAACTCCAACACGAAGTAGACATCACTGCGTATGACCATATGTGTGAGAAATATCAAAAGGAAATTCAATATCACCAAGCGTTGTAAAGGAGGTATGAAACAAAAAGTGCAACACATATAGTCACCCATGCCCAACACACTTAGCTCATTACAACATTCATCGACCTTCTTGGAGTTGTGAATAACCTATATGCATAGATTCCCACTACTTCTACACAAGGGTGCAACATACCTTTGGGCTTTAAACTCTTGAATGTAAAGGCCCACCTGTAGAATATAGAATCATAGCTCGTTTCCCTTCATCCCCCAATCCACCAAGAAAATCCCACCGTGACTCAATTCCAACAAATCTTATGTCAGCCCAAGCAACTCTCCATGATAGCCAACATTGGGTGGAAGCATTCTCCAACATGGTCGACTACATCTTCATCCTGTGGACCCATATCCAAGTTCCCCCAAAGGTATCTACAATCAAATGTCAAGTTCATGCAGTAGAAGGGGAGGTCGCATAGAAGAAGAGATATCTGGCTTCTTTTCCTCCCAGGGAGTGTGCCACTATGATGCTCGTAATTGCATAAAAAACAAAGGAGATCATTGTAGCATAGGATGAGAAATAAATTTTTTCAAAGATGATCATGTTTATGGCCAATAGGGCCTTGCACTTGTTTTCACAACTCTTCAAAGTGCATGTTGTTGTTGGTCTTCTCATTGAGAAAATCTACAAAACAGATCTAACAGCCTCTTAGGTCACATCCATGAAAGCTGAGGTGACTATTCAACTTATACAATATATCTAGGGGTACTTTAATGAGCTCAAGCACCACTTTAAGTAATTCATGTAGGAAATCAGAAGCATTATGTTGTCTGTTAAGGCTGTAATTCCATGAGGCAATTGGCTTGAGGATGAGCCAAATAATAGTGGTGGGGGCCTATTAGCACCCAAAGTTTTGGGTTCATTTCACACACACTCACAAATGAAGTTGTGTGGGATCATTACAAGTTTTGTGCATGCCTATTCCAGTTTTTCGTGCATTGAATCTAAATGTGCAAAGAACGACAATGAGTGTGTGATAGACTGAGTTTTTATATTGCATGCCAAGCCTAGAAGTCTATCAAATGGGCGTTGATCCCAGTTTTGATGTGCATCAGAAATAAAGAAGATGCATGCTAGAATAAAGAAATATATCATCGGGAAATCCTCTTGAATGATTACTGCCAACAACACAAGGGATCATGGATATGACTAAGGATGAGTTGGCAAGGAATTTAATATTTCCCCAAGTCTAGAATTCTATGTGGACTATAGGAAAACGATAGAAGCATGCAAAGCAATTTTGTCAGTACAACGAGTGGAGAAGAGAAGAAAGAGATAGAACTACTGAGAAGAGAAAGCTATAAAGGGAAGAAACAACATAAAAAATATAGTTATATGGTTAGAGGGGGAGAGAGTCTAACGTTGTCTTAGAGGGTTCATCAAGTTATTGTCTAGTGGGTAGAGCTCATTCTGAGCATGTGTAATGTTGTATTTCATCTTAATATAAATCTGAGTCTATCATATGTCTAGGTTCTAAAGAGGATGCACATTGCGTAGTGTGTTGAATTTATGGGGATTTATATATAATGGATGTGTGATTCTGTTACTGTCAAATACAGTTTCCTTACTGTATGTTTGTGTTCAATGGAATGAAAGGAATAATAAAGTTGCGGCAATTATGATATATTATGTGTCTAACATGTGTTATTTGGATATGTGTGTGTATTGTTTTACTTATTAATCGAAATAAGTAGTCGGATATGAAATGTATGAATTCCATCCCAGATGGATCCTGGTTTGTTTATTCCTTCATCCCTGACACAAGACATTATGGTTTCTATGATCCCCTCTGCATCTCAGGTGAGACCTTCCTCGACCTTGGTAGAGGATTGATATTCTAATGCTCTCAGGTTTCTGTTGGTCAACTCTAGACAAACCTTGGGTCTAAAATCCCCAACATTAAGAAGGGAGAACACAAGCATGAACAAAACACCAACATCATTCTTTACGCTCACCCCACTTTATTTCACCTCAACTTGACCTTAGGAAAAACATATCCAAAATTCATCACTTAAGGATTCCAACTTACTTTTTACCCCCAAAAAGTGCATTGCAATTGTATAAATCTCCCACAAAAGATGCAAGGGCCCATAAGAAATTTGTTTCTTTACTGTTCCTACTCGAACTTTTTCAAAACATTGAAATAACCAAAAGTGGACATATCTAAACCATAAAAATAGTTTTTAATCTTGATATGGTCAACAAATCATTATTTATGATGACCATTTCAAAGGGGTTTAACCACTATTTTTCTTATAAAAACTGAGAGATACCTCCATTCTCTATCATCCATTTAAAAGTAAGTACATGCTATCGAAATTTTCTTGGAATTCAAGAGAACTCCTTTATCTTGATAGCATTTTAGCATCATCCAAGCTACTTATAGCCATATGAGAGCGGATCTACCACACATTTTGGAATAAAAGGGCCCTCCTAAGGAGGAGGTCTTGGAACCACCTTCTTCAGATATCTTCTTCACAAGTGATATTGTACTTGGACTCCCATGGAAATGGAAAAATTATTTTATTTTTCATAATATTTCCATTCATGTTTTATTTGTTAAATGTTGTTTTTTTTATTTCCTTTCATGAATCATGCAAGCTTGATGATAAACAATCCAAGTAGAGTTAGAGTTTTTAGCTCTCATTTCCATTTTTTTTATATCTAGAACATAACCTCTAGATGGGAAAAGGAATTGTCAACTAGGTCGATGTGTGTTCCAAATCTTCCCATCGATGTATCTTTAGTCCGAGTAACTTTTTTTCACTAAGACTATGAGGAATTATCGAGACAATATACCAATTCTAAAAATAAAGGAAAATCGACGATAAAGTGTCTAGCTGCTCCAAGATATTAAACACATGAGCTTTACAATCATAGAGGCATAATTCACCCCTATCGTGAATAGGGATAGACCTTGAGAAGTAGAGTTTGGAGGAAACAAAAATGAAATCTAAGCTATTGAGGTGGGAAGGACACATAAAGCTAATGCCAACAAACAAAATAGAGTAATTGGGAGGCTCCACCATTTAGGTTTAATGAATTTCCAATTTAGACTTCATTTATCATCAATCCAATGATAGAAGACCATGCTAATCACATCAATCCAAAGACAACCAAAAATAGAGTTCCATGGAGGGAAAATCAACATACTTTTGACCAATCTCGATTCCAACTGAGTATGTTATTCCCTAAACTAGAGTCATCTCCCTCAATTCATTCCTAGTGTCTCTCCCTAGATAGAACATTGCTAATCCTAGAACATGGCTTGGGTTTAAATTGTTGCAGTCTTGTATTATCCATGATTACAGGGAATCTCATCAACCTAAGCTCATAATGGAGAAGACTAATATCTAGTTGGACTATGATTGAATGGAAACCCATTGTCCATCCACTACCATGAGGGATTATTAACCACCTTTTTCACGATCTCTTTAGGGAGCTTCCAGGCACGTGGGAGATGTTCTGGAGTCACCCCTCATCCTGACACTTTGGGAGCATGTACAAGCACCCCATCTAGGTGGATAAAAAAGCATTTTACTTAAGGTGACATTGAAATATTTTATTTATGGCCAATATTGAAATATCATTTTATTATTATTATTATTTTAATGCTACATTTCAAATCCATGTTGATCACAAAAGAAATTACATATCTCCCTCATATTGGGCTATAGAAAGTGCCTCTTGGCACAATAATAAATTTGGTACTTTCAATTCCAAGAGCTCTTCAATTTAGCAGTGAATATAGGCTTCCCTAAACCCAAGACTCAAAGGTTCATCGTACCTAATTTTAAAAGTGGAGATAAAAACAATCCCTCTACCTATAGGACCATTATGATTAGCCCCATTTTAGACAAGTTATATGGAATTATTTTGGTAAATAATATTAGTGTATGGATAAAAAGTCATGAAAAAAGAACTAAATGTTAGAATATAGAAGATGGTGTGCTCGTTTTACCATTGACGATACCCTTGTCACCCAACCATAGGCCGAAGCCTCCCTCCAAGCACCTTAACCTTGACTGAGAATTCCTCTGGAAGCAAACCCTAGGCTAGATAGCCAAACAAAGGTTAGCACATCAATCCCCAAGGATAGCACATAACAAAAAGCTGATCAGATAGTCCAAACCCTAGCCAAGAGATATCCAAGCCAATACTGAAACTAGTTTTTGTTGCAGCTGCAGCTGCAACCATCCTCCAAACCTGCGCACCAGACTGCAACTGCAGTGCGTACCAACTGGGAAACTGCAATTTTGAGATGCTGTCAAATGAGAACTGGCGCCCTGTATTTATAGTAATCTTGCCAGTTTGCTGGGGCCAACTTCTCCTTCTGGGTATGTGTTTGTTCAGTATATTATTATTAATTCTGGCCGACTTCTTCTCTTGGAGGCTAATAGCCTAATATAAATTATCTTCTTGAGCCGACAAGGCTTGTAGGGTTATTTTCCAATTCATTAAGGTTTCTCTTACTTCCCAAAGTCTTCTATTCTCGTCAAGTTCACACATGGGGGTAAATAACTCCCGCAGCTACCATAATATTAACACTCCCTCCTAGTTAGAGAGGTATTTACAGGTAATGGACTTGAGAACAAAACATACCATTTACCCGGTAGCATCAATATAGTCATCTAGACTATTTCATGACTAGATCATGAGCATCACCATCACCATCAGCTGCATCATCTCTCAAAACCATACTTCATCTGAGTAGTTAGATATGATGCTGGATAAGTCACTCTCACCATGGAGTGATATAAGAGGAGTAAAAGCTCTGAACTGTTTTCCATCTGGAAAATCTCTATTCATCATTCATCTGAATGATCATCTTCAATAATCTGCTGATTGTCTTCAAGGTAATTAGAACAAGGATAGAACACACTTGTGTCTATTCATAGTAGTACACAACTACAATCCAGTGGTTAACTACCACATCAAGTAACACACAAGTACTTGATCAACAATGTATAGTTGTGAACAGTGAAACATATCCACCACAGTAGTCCTCATCTACTGTCATATAGTCTTCATAACAAACATCTGAGAGCATCCTGCATAGAAACAATGTTATGATAAAAACTGTATCATCTGGGCCAATATTTCACTCACGTATGTGAGATCTGAAAGAATGTTTTCCACCATAGTAGTCTTCATCTGCATAGAAACAATGTTATCATAAAAACTGAATCAACTGGGCCAATCTTTCACTCACATCTATGAGATCTAAAAGAGTGTCTACCCTCAGTATAGAATATCAACAATGATCAATTGGGCCAATCTTTCACTCACATCTGTGAGATCTGAAAGAATGTCTGCCCTTAATATAGAACATCAATAATAATCATCTGGGACAATCTTTCACTCACATCTGTGAGGTCTGAAAGAATGTCTGCCCTTAACATAGAATATCAATAATGGGCTATCTGCCCCATTCTTCTCAACCAAGGAAGAAGGATTGTTTTTTATTTCTGAACCTGGACCATTTCGCACCCTGGGCCATTCTTCCGACACTAAACAAAGTGTAACCTGGAGAGAATGAGTCTGCCCTCAAGAAATGTATCGACCATTCCTTACCCAAGGCCATTCCTCCGACACTAAACAAAGTGTAACCTGGAGGGAATGAGTCTGCCCTAAGGAATGACTGTCCTGGACTATTCCCCACCCTGGGCCATTCTTCTGACACTAAAAAAAGTGTAACCTAGAGAGAATGAGTTTGCCCTCGAGGAATAACTGTCCCTGATTGCTGAGCCTGGACTACTCCCCACCCTGGGCCATTCCTCCGACACCAAACAAGGTGTAACCTGGAGGGAATGAGTCTACCCTCGAGGAGTAATTGTCTGGACCATTCCCCACCCTGGGCCATTCCTCCGACACTAAACAAGTATAACCTGGAAAAAATGAGTCTTCCCTCGAGGAATGTTTGTCCTGCATCAACCTCCAAAATGGACGATTCTTCGAAACTGCCCACAACTGTGAACTTTGAAAGAATGACTGCCTGGCGAGGCGGACCATTCTACTTGACCACTACTCAGAGTGACTTCCAAGAAGAATGACTATCCTAGACCACTCCCCATAATGGGAAGTCGATGTCTATGATACATCAGCAATTACTCTGCCTCCCATGTTAACTACAATGGGAAGCCACTGTCCGTCAGAAATCTCAATCCACTTTCCAAACAAGAAAGCATCTGTCCAATCTGGACTCTTACAAACATAAATAATATTTTCAATACTCCCTCCTAACTGGAGAGTTATTTCAATCACGAAAATAAATGTTTGCGTACCTTCTTCTAGTTTGGAGAGTCTTCCCTTCCAGTTAATAGAGTTATTTCCACGAGCTCCAGCTTGAGTATGCAAGTTATTTCATCTTGAATATAGGCTTTACCAAAATGTATGATTATCTGCTCATTTGTGGAGATATGTATTGGAGAAAACATTTTCTTCTTTTTGGACTTCATCATGGGTAGTGTAATGCTTATACTGTAGTCTGGAACACTATGAAGGCTTCTTCTAGATCTGAACAATAGAGTATATCATAGTTGGAGAACTGGAACATATCCGTGTAGCACTTCTTCTGTCATCATGAGATCTGATCTTCTGAGTAGTCATTTTGATGTTATAGGAAATCTTCCCCATGCTTCTGTTGTGCACTGGAGGTTCTCCACCAAGTTGTCTTCTTCCTATCTACGTACAGGAGTATCTTTTTAGTATGCCTCAAAGTCTTGAGATTGCTCTACATGCTCTCTTGACACAATTTCTTCTGGAGAACATTCTTTGCATTCGTAGAATTCTGAATCATGGATGTTGCGGATGATATAATGACTTATATAGAGATAAGTCTGGTGTACTGGAACAATCAATCATCATATCCTTCTCCCTCCATCTAGGAGAACCTCTGGTTCTGGATCTTGCAATGCTTTTATTCATAAGTCTTCCATCACGACTTTCGGTTCTTCTACTTGATTGCTTTTAGTGAGTTCATATCAGGCTGACAGTCTTGATGCAATGACTGATTGTTCTGGTTGTTCTTCTTCATGTTTTTCATTATCCCTTTCTTCTTCATGTTCTTCATTATTTCTTAGGTCCATGAATTTTCTTGTAGATTCCATGTTCTAGAGATTCCACTTCTTCCTTTCATTATAGGATCACAGTTCTGGATGGACAACCAAGAATACTTTAAGGCTTCTCTTCGAAAAGGTCTTCTTCTGTGGTTGAGATGAACATATACTGTCTTTTCATGGCTGCTACCATGGATATATGTATTTAATCATATTCAATGGATCATAGGATTAGCTCCCTCCTAATCTTTGCTTCATGTAAGAGTGCATATGATCTGCTCCCTTCGTCTAACTGAGTCCATGCTTCCGTCTCCATCCTTGTTGTCTTCTACAATATATAATAGAGTCCACGCTTCCATTTGCAACCTTATTGTCTTATGCAATATATAATTGGATTTCTTGTCTTAACAGAGTCCATGTTTTCATCTTGGTTGTCGTCATAAGTCTTTCCCCAATTTCTCTTGATGTCTGACTTCTAAGTCTCTTCAGGATTGATTCAACTTATCTTGTAATATCTTTCACATGATATATTTCATCCCTTCATGTGTATTATCTAATGATATTCATTCTTATCTTGTTGCTCTTCCATAGGTATAGTTCTTCTTGGAACACATTATCTTCCAAGAGATAGATATACAAGATATGTACAAAGACGATGCAAGCAAGATATGTACATAAAATAAGAAGAGTGTTGTTACCTTTTAGTAGAAGACGTCTCTTCCATCCTGCTTAGTTTTCTTTGTCGGTTACTTTTCTTCGGCAATCGATGATTCATGTTTCTTCTTTCTTTTCTTTAGCTCGGGACACTGATTTTTGTAGTGACCGTACTTCTGACAGTTGAAGCATTGTATTTCTGAGATGTCTTTCTCTTGATTTGGCTTCCTCCTTGAACCAAACTTTTTTCTTTTTCTGAAGTTCTTGAATCTTGTTGTGAAATCTTGATCATCGCACTTCTTTTGAGGTTTCTCTTTTGCATTGATCCTTGATTTTTCTTGAGCACAGCAAGTCCAAAGTTCTTCAAATGTCGGGTACTCCTTCCTTGTGTTCATGCTTGCGGCAAATGAATCCCATGTCTTGGGAAGACCATTGAGTACTATGTTCACCAATTCCTTTTCTGAAGTGATCTCTTCGATAGCTTGTAGTTGATCTCTTAGCTAGGAGATCCTTACAAATTATGATGTTATGCTGTCGTCATCATTCATCTTCATGTCACGGAGCTCATTCTTCAGACTCATAACTTGTCCAATGTTTCTGACTGAGAAGAGATTTTTTAGGGCATCGTACATCTTCTTCGATGAGTCAAGATGGGAGATGTAGGGTATCAAGTGGTATTTTATAGAATCCACTATGATACTCATGGAATTGTTGTCAACGTCTTTGAACTTCTCCATAGTTGCAACGTTCTGCGGTTCCTTCTCTTCTCCTTCTATAAACTCTAGCTTCACGATCTTTCCTTTCACAATATCCAACACTTTATTCTTAGTAAGGATGAGGTCAATCCTTTTCTTCCATGCTCTGAAGTTAGAAGCTCCATCTAACTTGTTCTCAGACTTCATAGAGTTCGTCATGGCTTGCTTGACTTGGTCAAACCCTAGATTTGACCAGAAATCCAAACTTCACGTCTTGGCCTTCTGAGTGTACCAGGAGATGCACTGGGATAGGGTGCACTGATCTATCCGGATATTAGGTCAATCTCGTCACTTAAGGTGCCTCGACAAGAGGTTTAGGGTTTCTGCAACTGCTTCTGCTAGTAACCCTAGCTACAGTGCTTTTGGAAGCTGCTCCTGCTAGTAACCCTAGCAGCAGTTCCTCAACGAGCTCAATATCTAGTGGCTATGTTCCCTTCCAGCGTTTTAGGTTGACTGAAGGGGTGTGGGCCCATAACATGTTAGAATATAGAAGATGGTGTGCTCGTTTTACCATTGACGATACCCTCGTCACCCAACCATAGGCCGAAGCCTCCCTCCGAGCACCTTAACCTTGACTGAGAATTCCTCCGGAAGAAAAAACTAGGCTAGATAGCCAAGCAAAGGTTAGCGCATCAATCCCCAAGGATAACACATCACAAAAAGATGATCAGATAGTCCAAACCCTAGCCAAGAAATATCCAAGCCAATATTGAAACTAGTTGTTGCTGCAGTTGCAGTTGCAACCCTCCTCCAAACCTGCGCACCAGACTGCAACTGTAGTGTGCACCAATTGGGAAACTGCAATTCTGAGATGCTTTCAAATGAGAACTGGCGCCCTGTATTTATAGTAATCCTGCCAGTTTGTTGGGGCCGACTTCTCCTTCTGGGTATGTGTCTGTTCAGTATATTATTATTAATTCTGGCTGACTTCTTCTCTTGGAGGCTAATAGCCTAATATAAATTATCTTCTTGAGCTGACAAGGCTTCTAGGGTTATTTTCCAATTCATTAAGGTTTCTCTTGCTTCCCGAAGTCTTCTATTCTCGTCAGGTTCACACATGGGGGTAAATACCTCCCGCGGCTACCATAATATTAACACTAAAAGCCTGGTCAGATTCAGGAGCTATCATTCAATTGTGACCACCTTTCCATGCTTATGATAATTTTAGAGGAGTCTCAGAATAATAAAACCAATCTACTATGTTGTTTCATTAATTTTCGAAAATATTTTGACACCGTGCCCATGAATAATCTTTGGAATAGGTTAGAAGAGTTAAAAGTTCCTCTCGAGTTGAGAGATGTTGCGATAATAATTTATGAGAACGTTATTTCCAAGTTTAGGAACACTAAAGAATGGTCAAAGAAATTAATTGTAACATAGGTGTTAAGCAAGGTTATCCCATGCCCCCTACCCCTTTTAGCATATACATTAATGAGTTAGAGGGTTGTTTGGAAGAAGCAAGTTGTATCAACCTAACTCTGATTGATATATTCATCATCCTTCTGCTTTACAATGATGATATTGTTCTTAAGGTAAGGAGTGTCTATGATCTTTACAAGCAACTAAATACCATCTAGAATTTATGTTCTAGTACAAATATGATTGTTAACATTGACAAAATAAAGGTTGTGATGATTAAATCCAAAAATATCACCTACACTAATTTTTTATTTGATAACAACTTGGAGGAAGTAAATTCATACAAATATATGAGATTCAATCTTTATCACAAGATTAATTGGAACTATAGCATTGACAAAAGGATAAATGAAGGTTGGAAAGTTTATTATGGACTTGAAAACAATTGTATGTTAACAAACCTTGGGATAGGAGATAAGAAGAAACTTCTCTTTGAGACTCTTGTCACTCTTATTATATTATATAGTTCTGAAGTCCGGAGCTTCATTATCTCTAGAGAACCGCGACGAAAGATATAGTAAATCCAAAAGTGTTTTATAATTTATAATCTCGAAACTAAAGGCAACACAGAGACTATCCTACGTCATCATAGAAGTGAGTCTTTCTCCCATTGAGAGCACGGATATGACTAGGTACCTAATGTACAAGAACAAGATAAACAATATGGAAGATAACACTTTCTAATATTTCTTCTAACTTTAGTCAAAACCAAGATGCCAAGAATGGGCCAAATATTTCTAATATAACACTTTCTAATATTTCTTCTTAAATACTCTTATACAATATACTAGGTCTAAAAGAAGTGAGATGATCTTTTCATAAAGAGACTCAATTATACGGGTATATTCAACAATTCCAACCAAAACTTAAAAATATTCTCAATCTGGGCAATAAATATTTTGTATTTCTATATCTATGTTTTTGTCACTTCACTTATTTTATCTATGTTTTTGTCACTTCACTTATTTTAGTTGATTATTTTTCTTATTTGTTTGCCGCAATGTTTTGGAGTTCTGTTCAATATTACTTTAACAATATACCATAACTCTTAAACTTTATAATTTCTTCAAATGTTCATATGATTCATTATTGTGTATTTGTTAACATGTTCTTGCACCATTTTTTTTATAGTTTTTAAATTTCAGTTTTATGATGAGACACTAATATATTTTGTTCAATATCACTTTAAGAGTTTGTCCCACAACAAAAAAGCAAAAATAATTCAATATAAAGGAATATTATTTGTTAGAGAAGTCAATATATGTCTCATTTGTTCATGTGATTCATTATTGTATATTTGTTAACATGTTCTTGCACTACTTTTTTATATTCTTTAAATTTCACTTTAATGAGGAGATATTAATATGTTTTGTTCAATATTACTTTAAGTGTATACTATAACTCTTAAACCTCATAATTTCTTCATTTGTTCGTGTGATTCATTATTGTGTGTTTGTTAACATGTTCTTGCACCATTTTTTTTTATAGTCTTTAAATTTCAGTTTTATGAGGAGACACTAATATATTTTGTTCAATATCACTTTAAGAGTATATCCCACAACAAAAAAACAAAAATAATTTAATATAAAGGAATATTATTTTTTAGAAAAGTCAATATATGTCTTCATTTGTTCATGTGATTCATTATTGTGTATTTGTTAACATGTTCATGCACTACCTTTTTATATTCTTTAAATTTCACTTTAATGAGGAGATATTAATATGTTTTGTTCAATATTACTTTAACTATATACTATAACTCTTAAACCTCATAATTTCTTCATTTGTTCGTGTGATTCATTATTGTGTGTTTGTTAACATGTTCTTGCACCATTTTTTTTATAGTCTTTAAATTTCAGTTTTATGAGGAGACACTAATATATTTTGTTCAATATCACTTTAAGAGTATATCCCACAACAAAAAAGCAAAAATAATTCAATATAAAGGAATATTATTTGTTAGAGAAGTCAATATATGTCTTCATTTGTTCATGTGATTCATTATTGTGTATTTGTTAACATGTTCTTGCACTACCTTTCTATATTCTTTAAATTTCACTTTAATGAGGAAATATTAATATGTTTTGTTCAATATTACTTTAAGTGTATATTATAACTCTTAAACCTCATAATTTCTTCATTTGTTCATGTGATTCATTATTGTGTGCTTGTTAACATGTTCTTGCACCATTTTTTTTTATAAGTCTTTAAATTTCAGTTTTATGAGGAGACACTAATATATTTTGTTCAATATCAATTTAAGAGTATATCCCACAACAAAAAAGCAAAAATAATATAATATAAAGGAATATTATTTGTTAGAGAAGTCAATATATGTCTTCATTTGTTAATGTGATTCATTATTGTGTATTTGTTAACTTGTTCTTGCACTACCTTTTTATATTCTTTAAATTTCACTTTAATGAGGAGATATTAATATGTTTTGTTCAATATTACTTTAAGTGTATATTATAACTCTTAAACCTCATAATTTCTTCATTTGTTCATGTGATTCATTATTGTGTGTTTGTTAACATGTTCTTGCACCATTTTTTTTATAGTCTTTAAATTTCAGTTTTATGAGGAGACACTAATATATTTTGTTCAATATCACTTTAAAAGTATATCCCACAACAAAAAAGTAAAAATAATTCAATATAAATGAACATTATTTGTTAGAGAAATCAATATATGTCTTCATTTGTTCATGTGATTCATTAGACAATAGCTATCAAAATTAAAGAACAAAATTTTATCATTATATTTTGTAATTTCAGATATTATTTATAACCATAACAATTCCAAAAGTAATCTCAATCTTATTGTTTATTTTACATTTGTATAGAAGTTATAATCACAATATAAGTAATAACTTAACCATAACAATTCCAAAAGTGATCTCAATCTTATTGTTTATTTTACATTTGTATAGAAGTTATAATCACAATATAAGTAATAACTTAACAATTAAATCTAAGCTTAAACTGAATAATTATTAAATAAAATGGGAGACCAACAAATTTCTTCAAATCTACGAGGGGGCTGAGGCAAGGATGCCCCCTCTCTCCTTTTCTGTACATAATAATGGTGGATACCCTCAGCAGGAAGTTGGAACAGGAAAGGATAATAGGGGCAGCCCCAGGCTTGAGAATAACGAAGAATCTGAAGCCCATAAACCATGCTCTGTTCGCGAATGACTCTCTCATGCTAGGAGGAGCCTCAAACAGAGTAGCCTCTTCATTCAAGGGCACTCTCCAAGCGTATTGCAAGGTGTTCAGAGCTCTGATAAGCGAAAGAAAAAGTGTTATCTACAGTTGGAATGTTGCAGAACATGAAACTCAGAAGATAGCAAGCACCTTGGGGCTCAAAGGACACTCCAAATGGGAAAAGATACAGTATCTTGGGCTGCCTCTAACATTGGGTATAAACAGGGTCAGCCTGTGGGAAGGAGTCTTAGCAAAAATCAAAAGGAAAATCGAAGCCTGGGGAGGATATTGGCTCACCCACGGAGGTAAATTAACCTTGATAAAAGCAGTTATCTCCTCATTGCCGATCTATCAAGCGTCCTATCTCCTAGCTCCCAATTCAATAGCTGGGAAGATCAACAAACTGCTGAGATATTTCCTGTGGCATGGTGGGAAAGGGAACCAAAGAAAATTTCATTTGGTCAATTGGGAGACAGCCAAGCGGCCTCTGAGAGAAGGTGGGCTGCAGATTCGTGATCCAGCTCTTGCAAACACAGCTCTGGGTTGAAAAATCTTGTGGAAGATGCATAGCGACCCCTCTCATCCTGTCAGCAAAATGTTAAAACACAGATACATCCCAAACTCCAAAATTCGAAATCTCCAAAATGCCGTGAGCAGGAAGACCACGATTTTATGGCAACTGTGCATCAAAGGGGTGCGTTTTTTCAATCAACACTTGTACCGCGTCCCTGGCAATGGAAAATGCACCAAACTCTGGACTGACAGGATAATGGGGAATCCGCCTATTGCATCAAACGCTGGCCTGAGGGAAATTCACGATTTTCTTGAGAGCAGAGGTATGTAGAGAATATTTGATATATCAAAATGGGATGAAGATGGATCCTGGACAGAGTGGCAATTCAGCAATGTCCCAGACCGCCTCCTTCAGCAACTTGAAATGCTCAAAGAAGAGCTTCGAGAGGCAGCTCCTGTGCATATGACAGAAAAAGACACCTGGGGCTGGGGATCCACAGGAACATATACAGCAGCTAGAGGCTATGCTTTGCTTCAGCAACAACAAAATAGACCACTCTCGGCAAGGTTCTGGTTGGAGGTATGGGACTCAATGGCGATCCCAAAGGTAAATTTCTTCTTCTAGATACTAATGCATAGAAAGATTTTGACGAGAGAAAATTTATTGAAAAGAAATATTGTCAGACCACACAAATTTTCTCTCTGTAGAAAATCCATGAAAACCTCAAACCACTTATTTGTAGGCTGCCATTTCGCAAACAAAGTCTGGAAGCTTACCCTCCAAGGCCTCAAGGTCATTGTTCCCACCAACATCTTAGTAGTGGAGCTATTTACTGGCTGGAAGGATAGTTTCCCTTCACTCTCCTTGAAAACATTATGGGCCAGGATCTGCATCTCCATCCCCAAGTACGTGTGTTGGAAGCTATGGCTAGCAAGGAATGAGCAAATATTCAACAACATAGAATGGACCCCCAACATGGTAGCAGTGAAAGCAAAAGGTCTCCTTCTAGAAACTTTGAGCTCCCAAAACCACAAAATCGATACCTCGCTGCAGCAGGAAGAAAAGAAGTGGCTCGGCTCCTCCGTGTTGATCCTTCGAACCCATAGCGCGGAAAAACCCCATCTTGTAACAGAATGGAGGCTAAGAGACAATCACGACATATTCAGAGTTGGTGGCAAAAACAAGGCATAACTTCAGTCTTCTTCGATGGCGCCTCCAAAGGAAACCCTGGGACAGCGGGAGCTGGAGGAATCATTTATTCCGATGAAGGGAAAATACTAGAAACCTTTTGCTGGGGTCTCAGACAGCGAACCAACAACCAAGAAGAAATCTTGAGTTTGATAAAAGTCTGCCAGATAGCCAGGGAAAGAGGGCATCGAGATCTACAAGCATTTGGAGATTCCGAGATCTTGATCAAAATGATTCATTCAAGAGGACAGTTTAAAGACGCCGACCTAAACAAGAATCTGCAAAGGTTAGGACACATTCTAAAAGACTTCATCTCCTTCAACTGCTACCATATACTCAGAGATTCAAACAAAGAAGCAGACAAACTAGCCAATGAAGGTTGCCTTTTGGCCCAAGGAGAACTCAGTGTAAACGGTGGGGACCCAGTAAAAATATGTATTCCTTGAAAAGGACAGCAGCTTGTAAACGAATGTAGAAGGTAGGAGACTCTTGAGAAAGATGTAAGGCTCTGGCCAGCTGAAATTTCCAATCAATAAATTACATAACCGTTTTAGTTAAAAAAAATAAAAATAAAACATTAAATACTATATATTCTCTTTATTCCAAAGTTTATATATAACTTTTATTAATAATATGGTTTCATTTCCTTAATTTATTAGATATTAAGTTATATGAATCTAGGTTATCTCTTAAATTTTGGAAATATACCTTGGAAAATGTAAATAGATGTGTAACTATATAGTATTGGAAATATATCTTAATGGAAATATTTAATAGAAATATACCTTAAAAATGTGATATAAGGAAAATGTATATATGTTACTCGAAAAATGAAAAAATATCATTAGGTAGCAATATTATGTAAAGAGAGTCTCAATTTTATTTTATTATTACACCTAAAAGTATCATGCCATTGAGAATAGTATCATGCCATTGAGAACATACCATGTAAATGGAAATTCATATAAGTTTAAAATTGAACGCATATTTTGTCTACAATATTTAATACAACTTGAGTGGGCCTAATGGTTAAGAATATGTGTTTCCTCTTAAAAGGTCACGATTTCAAATCTAGAGGGGGTAGGGTATGAATACCTTCGTAGAATTTACCATTTCAAGAATATTAAGCCTTAACACCATCCATCATCTAGTAAACCTCAAAATAACTTTGATATCTCATAGGATAAATATTTATTATGTAGTGCTTATGTGGTGGCTTAAGCCCTATTCATGGCTTATCAATCTAATAAACAATTTATGGCTTAATATCCTATATTTTTTCTCTAGACCATAGCTTGGGCTAGGAGTACCATCTATGGAGTTCTAAACCTTGAAATGGCTACTTGCATGCAAGCTAAAGATTCCTTTTGTAGGGCTTGTGTGGTGGCCTTGGACTCTATGAAAATCTAAAGAATCTAATTGTCCATATAGATAAATGTTTAGCCTAAGACCCTTTTTTTGTTTCTATAGGTCATGGCTTAGGAATTAAGAAATATCTAAGGTGTGTTCAACCTAGAAATGGAAATGATATCATGCTCATATGTGTGGATATTTCTCTTGGGCCCACTCATGGCCCATCAACTTGATTAATGTTACATCCCAATACCATAGATTTAGGCCCTTGACCATGTCTTGGGAGTATTTGGTAAAAATAGGGGATATTTAGTAAAAATAGGTATTTTTCTAATTGGAAATATGTATTGGAAAGGGGGTTTGATAAAATAATTTTGCGAGGTATTTAGGAATAAACAAACAAACATAAAGGAAATTATAGGCATTCTTTAATATCCCACGAACAAACATAAAGGAAAAATGACTTATTTTATTATGCAGAAAAACATTGCAGAAAAACACCAATGGAACAATAGAAATATAGAGAACCACAACCAAAAAAGATATTTTTATTGATAAGAAGAAATGTTCACTTGCGTCTTTGAGGGGGCAACCTCCAACATAGAAACACTCTATTAAAATAATTCTCAAGACAAATATTTCTTATGCCTCTTACTCTTATTTATACTAATTCTATATTCTAAAGAACATTCTATAGAAATATCTTTCTAGAAGTGGAAGATTCTATGAAGTCTTCTTACAATGACTTGTTCACATTTATTAAATAGGCCTTATTAACTAATGCCAAACTTTATTACATGGAAAATATATTATTCTACCCAATTGAGGGGTTAGGGAGGTTATGTCCCTAACATTCCATCCCCTTGAAGAAAAACCTTGTCCTCAAGGCTTGAGATGAGGAAATTATTGCAGGATGGTGTGTTGAACTAACACTTCCTTGATGGTGTGTTGACGGAGGTGACACTCTTGTTGGTTCAAGAATGCCTGTGGCTACAACCGAATGGAATCTTCTTAATCCAACTTAGGGAGGGTAGTTTGAGGTTGGCACTTAGTTCCAATCACATTCTTTAAGTATGAGACATGAAAAAAATTATAGATCTTAGAATTACTGGGAAGATATAACTAGTAGGCCATAGGCCCCACTTGTTTGAGAATGATATAAGGACCATAAAATTTGGGAGAAAGTTTCTGACAATGTTTAAATTGAGTGAAGTCTTCTTATAAGGTTGTAGACAAAGAAACACCTTGTCCCCTTCAAAGAATTGATGTTTGAAATGACCTTGATCTACTTGTTGCTTTGTGCAATTATGAGCCATGGCCAAATTTTCTTTCAGGCTACAGAGAATGGCCTATGAGATTGTAAGAATTTTTTCAACCTCTTGAACCTTCAAGAAGCCTGACATGTACGAGAGAACCAATGGTGGATTTTGTCTACAAACTGCTTCAAAAAGAGTCATGTGAGTAGTTGAATGGTAAGAGGTGTTGTACCACCACTCAACTAGGGTTAAACACTGAGCCTAATGATTTTTTCTATCAGATGAAAAATACAGCAGATACGTTTCTAAATACTTGTTCAAAAATTCCATTTGGACAACAGTCTGGGGATCATAGGAGGTGATGAGATGCAATTGGGTTCCCTAGACCCTAAACAATTATTGCCAAAAATTACTAGTGAAATTTGGATCTTTGTTAGAGACAATAGAATGATGCATGCCATGAAGTTTGAATATATTATCCATGAAAATTTGAGCTATTGTGGATGTGGTGAATGGGTATCGAAGAGCACATAAATGACCATATTTGGAAATATGATTGACTACCGCCATGATGACTGAATTATTGATCGATTAGGTATGCCAATAATGAAACCCATAGAAATATCCCTCCAAATAACAAGGGGAATCAGATGTGATTGGAGTGTGCATGGGGATTTGAATGTTCCTCCCTTGTTGTGTTTATATAAATCACATTCCAACACAAATGCGCAAACATCCTATTTCATACCATCCCAGAAAAAATAGTGTTTGATCCTTTCATAGTTTTTGGTAAATTATGAATGCCCAGCTATGGATGAAGCATCAAGCTCAAAAAGCACTGTGTATTTAAGTTGTGACTATTTTCTCAAATACAAATGACCATTGTAGTGGAGCTCTTCATTATGACAAGAGTACCCTGGAGAAGTTGGAGAATGATGTTGCAATTGTTGGATCAACGAGAGAGTTTGGGGTCTTGCATCCATTCCTAGAAAAACAATTGGATCCAATCTTGTACAATGAAGGAGAGGAAAATGAGGGACCCTCCTTCATACTTCCAAGAAAGAGTGTCAACAAACACATTTTATTTTCCCTTCTTGTAAATGACCTCATAATCATATCCAAATATATTGGTCACCCATTTTTGTTTCTCCAAGGATGAAATTCATTGTTCTAGAAAATACTTGAGGCTATGATGATCAATTTTAATTTGGAAGCATTGGATGAGGAGATAGGGATTCGAGAGATCGACGAAATAAAAAATAGCCAACATTTCATTTACATAGATTGATTGGCTTAAATGTCTCTCCAAATTGTTTTTGTTAGTGAAGGCCAAAGGCTTGCCATATTGCATGAGGAATGTCCCAATTCCTTTCCATGAAGTATCACATTCCAGGACAAAAGTATTTGTGAACTCGGGAAGATACAGAACTGGAGTTGTGCACATATCCTATTTCAAGGCATGGAAGGATTGATCAATGACTAGAGTCCAAGTGAAAGCATTCTTTTGAAGGAGAGAAGTGAGAGGTGCACCGCTTTTTTCCTAATTATGAACAAACTTGCAATAATACCTTTTTAAACCCATAAAACCACATAAACTCTTAAGAGTTTTAGGGTGAGGAAATTCATTCATAGCTTCAATTTTTTTAGGATCCACCCATATGCCATACTTGTCGAAAATAAGACCCAGACACTTCACTTCAGAGGCTATATAGAGAACTTGATCCACATGGGTGAGATGGGCTTCCAAAGTTTTTCTATATATGAGAACATCATCAAAGAAAACCAAGACAAAATGATGAAGGAATGTATTGAAGACATGATTAATGAGACTTTGGAAAGTGGAGGGAGAATTATAGAGGCCAAAGGGCATGACCAAGAACTCATAGTGACCCTCGTGATTTCTAAAGGTAGTCTTGGGAATGTATTCCTCTTTCATATGTATCTGATGGTAGCCAGAATGAAGATCAATTTTAGTAAAGTACTGAGCACCGCTCAACTCATCCAACAAGTCATCAGTGAAAGGAATGGGAAACTTGTCTTTGATGGTGAGTTTGTTGAGGGCGTAGAGGTCAGGTCACATGCGCCAAGTGCCTTCTTTCTTGAGTATCATGACCACAAGAGAGGAATAGGGGCTAGTATTAGGACATATAACACCTTCTTTCAACAATTCTTGAACAATTTTCTCAATTTCATTCTTTTGGGAAAAGGGATGATGATAAGGGAGAGCATTGGGAGGAAGGATACCATGTACTATAGGAATGGAATGATCATGAACACCATGGGAAGGTAAAATTCCATGGGGAGTGGAAAACATGACTTGGTGTTTGGAGAGGATAGATTGGAGGTCAAGATGCACAGAAGGTGTATCGATTGGTTGAATTCAATGGAGTTAGGAAATAATTCCTTAATGACCTTTTTTGAGGAACTTTTCCATTCGATGGGAACTGATGATCTCAAGGGAGCCTGTTGTGATGCCTTGGAACTTATAATGTTGTCCATCCTATTGGAATTTCATGGTTAATTCATTAAAATCCATGAGGATGGGTCCCAGAGTGTGTAACCATTCAACACCAAGCATAATGTCACAACCACCCATGTCAATAGAAAACATATGAGATTTTAGGTGGTACTAACTAATTTGTAGGTCAATTTTTTACAACTCCCGACACATTTCATGGGACTTCCATTGGAAATCATTATTTGAAAATTATTGATAACAAAGGTAGGAGGGGTAGTGTTGGTAGGTTGAGTGTGAGAAATACAAGAGGGTTTTTGGTTCTGGGCAGAGACAATCTGCAAGGATTCCTTGGCTCATTGAGCTGCTTCCAACCAAGTTTAAGGGTGATCCATTAGACCTGGGTGTGGATTTCATTCTTAAGGACACTGATAAAGCATAGCCATATATGATACCCTCTGTTTTGAAAGCCAAGTGTTCAAAGGTAGATATAAAGTCTTACACTATGTCGTATTGTTTCAACTTGGTAAAACAACATAGATAGTGGTTGTTAGTTTCAAAGAGTTCATAAATTTATGCAACAAATTGTGTCCAAGAAACATACCCTTGGCATTTCTTTCTACACCGTTTCCACCATTTTCAGTGTTCAGGATCTAGATACAGGACACCATAATGAAGTTTGTCTAACTCCTCAGTAATTCCATGCAAGGAGAAATAATTTTCCATTTGAGTGACCCATCATGTAGGATTTGATCCATCAAATTTGTTTACCTCAACTATAGGAAACCATGGGTCATGATGAACAAAGTTGGACTGAAAGGACATATTATGGGAAGAGTCCTCGTCTTCAAAGTGTGAAGTTTTTTTAGAGGAGGGAGATCCATGGAATTGTTTCAACCATTTATTGAGAGTGGTGGTGAGGGAGGCCAATTCACCCTTAACTTCTACAAATTCCCCTGTAGATTTGGCATCAAAGGTTTCCAATTTGGAATTGGCGGAAGCAATTTCAGAATTCAATATATGGATCTCCCTATGTCTTGTGGATTCTTCTTGAGGTGAAGGAGTTCTTGATTGAAAGTGGTGGCCATTTGGGAATGAGGGGTGCCAAGGAGGGTAAGTAGGTCCATGGAAAAAGAAATAGAAATGATGTATATGATGGTAATCAGGGTGAAAGGAGGAATGCAATGGGATAAGTTTCAAATAAGGGTGCTAGGAAGGTGTTGAGGGGTCCTATATCCCTTTAACTCAACAACAAGAACCAAACCCGCCATCAAGGCCCAATTAGACTCGACAACATTTTATGGTGGAATGGTTCTCCATATATTTTGATATAGCCAATTAACGATGGGATTTACATGGTGATTGTTGGGATACTTTCCTATGAAAGCTCCTTCTTCAGTTTAAATGTTCTCTTTTTGTCTTTTCTTTTATAATATGAGTCTAATAATTTTTTTTTCTTTGGTATAAACCAACTAGTGGAAGGGATTCTTAACTACTGAAGAAGGTTGAGCTTGGGATAACCCTCATGCTTAGGCATGCAGACAAAGATATTCACACCTGTTACAATCCTAGTACTAATACATTAACTTGCTGGTATTTCAATTATTGATTGAGATACAACTATCGTGAAGAAAATATGCATGTAATAAGATGATGAAAAGAACCATAGTTCCCTTATCTCTAATCATTAATCACACATTAACACAATGATTTTCTTTCTTAAAGAACAAGAACTGCAAAACATATTGAGACAGATAACTGATCAATAGATTCAACAAAACTCTTACTCATTACAACATCAATTACCAAAATGAAGTTGGAAGTAGTTCCTCCTCAATCCAATCATACAATGCTTTTGATGAAAAAAACAATATTTTGTCTCTCGTCCTAAACAAGAATTCTCAATTAAGGTAGTTCAGAAATAGTTCTTTACAATTCCAAAAGTGAGGGTCATTCCAAAACCATCGACCTTTTCTAAAAGGTCAATCCTCTTATTTATAATGAATCATTAACTAAAAATAGTTATTACAAGTTCAAGTTAAGTAAAACCAAATATTGCCACGTGGTGCTTTAATATATATGTTATATGAGAATCATCAAATGGTTTTACTAAAGTGGATGAATCTTCTCATATTCCGACAATTTGATGAATATTTCCTCACATGTGTTGACATACGGGAACCTGTGTTGGTCCATCGGGGTTGTAATAATTTCTTTCACTGCTACTGTTGGTTCTCTATACTAGATTATTTTAATACTCAGCCACTGTAGTACTACTTGAGCCCTAATCATATTCCCTATTAATTGATGTACTTCATCTGGCACCATGCTCGCCGCCTTTGCGATCTCTGTTGTCCATGCTGAGTCTTGTTCTGCATGTCACTTGACTATGTCATGTAGGTCGACAAAGTATTTGGGTGAGCCAAATTCTGGGAGGCCAATTGTAACATACCCAACCACCCACAGGTTGGGTACGCTACCTTCAAGCTCACCCTGGGACTTCTTTCTCATACCGATACCTTCTTTATTTATTAAATATGCATAATATAAGAGAATTAACGAAATGCATAGTAATATCCAGTAAGCATGCAT
The DNA here is from genome assembly GCA_009831015.1 of Picea engelmannii. Classification (NCBI taxonomy): domain Eukaryota; kingdom Viridiplantae; phylum Streptophyta; class Pinopsida; order Pinales; family Pinaceae; genus Picea; species Picea engelmannii. Next base: position 1,455,334 of record ML777246.1, on the reverse strand, counting down.
GTTCTAAATATTCAATTGATGATAATTAAATACACAACGGAAAAAAATTCATACACATATAATAATAATAATAACATAGAGCACTTATCTTTATATAAGGCGACACCAACTGGCTGCAGACCAAGGACGTTCCACCCAATCGTAGACGCCACTGCTCCAAATCTCAACAATAGTGTCACCCTCGAGCCGGGGCTATGAATCCACAAGGACGGTTCCAGAGTGTTACTTGGGTTCCCAAACCAGTCAACTCTTAGGCTCTCAAGCTCTCACAGGTTTCCCAACACCCACAACAATCCAAGTACCCAACTCTCTTCTACCTAGCCTGTGCCACCTGAGACAATGGACCTCCACCCTGCTCTGCCACACAATCTTTCATGCAGTCCTTCTCCTTCCTACCAGGGCTTCTAGCACAGCTGGTCCAGAATCTCAATGTTGGAACTCTCAGGACTCATAGTTGTGAGAAAAATAGGGTACATGCTAATGCATTTCAAACATGCAGGCCCCCAGATCATGGCTAGATCACACCAACGACCACCACAACCAGTTATCCCATGGCTAATTCTTTAGCAACTCTGTTCCCTTTCCCAAGCCAAGACACAAATGAGGATGGATCGATGGACAGGTCAGGGGGTGCATAGGAGTGTGTGCATGAGAGTGCATGAGGGAAAAAAATGGGTGAATTTACAAGGAATCAATGAACAAGCCATCATTTTAACCCCCCCATCAGACTAGAGGCGGGTTTAAGTAACCTCATGGGGAAAAAAAGAATCTCCTTTCCTTCCCCAAGAAGCTCACGTAACCGATCCCCTCCCTTTGACAAAAGGGTAATTAAAAAAGATAGGAATAAACACTTAGTTCCTCAAGCCCCCTCTCTCATGGAATCATAGCCCCCTATAACTCTAGTCCTTGTCCGTCTAGCAGCTAGCAATGTATTTATCATTAACAATGATAAAACATTACATGTATTGGGCACACTGGCCTTTTAATAATTGTTTGGGCACTTTGGCCTCTCAACATTGTAACAATACATTATTTAAAAATGGAGGTTGAAAAACTGGGGTGTTACATGCCCTCCCCCTTATTTTAGCACTATCCTTACTGCATATACAAAACAAAGACCAAAATATCAAATTTATTCAAAAAGATGCGGGTACTCTGCCCTCATAGCATCTTCATGCTCCCAGGTAGCATATTCAGGACCGTAGCAGGTCCACTAAACTTTTACCAGCTCTATAATTCGATTATGGAGCATTTTTACCTTTCGGTCCAATACCCATATTAGTTGAACCTAAAAATCTCGTTCTGTCTCTACCTAAATCAGATGCCAATCAATAACATGGTTAGGATCATGTACATATTTCTTTAGTAAGGATACATGAAATACATTATGCACATTCATGGAAGTAGGCAATGCAATTATGTATGCAACTGGTCCTATTCTGTCCAATATTTCAAACGGACAATAGAATCTGGCTGCCAACTTTGTACAACTACCCAATTTCAAAGAGTTTTTCTTGGGCTTCACTTTCAAAAGTACATGCTCCCCTACTTTAAATTATCTAGCTGTCCTGTTCTTGTCTTCATAAACTTTCTATCTATCCCGAGTTGCCTTTAAGTTCCTCTTAATGCTGACCACCTAGTCTTCCATGTCCTTGAGCAACTTCGGACCAAGTACCACTCTATCTACTGGGTTGTCCTAGCTCATTGGAGTATTGCATTTCCTACCATACAAGGCCTCAAATGGGCTCATTCTCAATGAATCTTGATACCCATTGTTATATGCAAACTCAACCAAGTGTAAGTAATGTTCCCACTTAGATGTCTTATCCATCACATACATTCTCAACATGTCTTCAATTATTCGATTGACTCTCTCTGTTTGCCCATCTGTCTGGGGATGATATGTTGTGATAAAGTTTAGATTTGTGCCAAATAATTTAAACAATCCCCTCCAGAAATTGGAGGTAAACTTCGTATTTCTGTTCGAGACAATTGTCCTAGGTATCCCATGCAACCTAGCAATTTCCTTCATGAAATTTTTTGCAATATTAGATGTTGTATGCGTTGTCTTCACAGGCACAAAATGAGCAGCCTTTGTTAATTTGTCAACCACCACCATGATTGAATCATGTTTCTTATTCATTTTGGGTAATCCTATGATGAAATCCATGGTGATCACTTCCCATTTATTCTCTGGAATTGGCAATGGCTACAGCAAACCCGTTGGGTGCCTATGCTCAGCCTTCACCTTTTGACATTCCATACATCAAGCAATGTAATCAGAAACATCCTTCTTCATTCCTGGCCAAAAGAGATGGCTTCTTACTGCTGTAATTGTTTTCTGGTAACCAAGATGTCCAGCATAAGGAACATCATTCATTTCCTTCAGTACCAAATTCCTCAGTTCTCTAGAACTAGGAACATGTATTCTATTCTTATGCATGAGTAATCCATCTTCCTTTACCTAGTACTCCTTTATTTTTTGTTGTACATTTCCTTGCTGTAAGTTTTCCTTTACCTGTAGGTAATGTTGATCTGTAACAAGACCATCTAAAATTATTCTCTTCAAGTTTGACTGATGCATACTGACACCAGTATCATGCATGAGATGCACTCTTCTGCTAAGTGCATCGACAAATTTATTCTCCTTTCCCTTGATATGCTTGATATCAAAGTCATACTCACTTAAAAATTCTAGCCATCTTGTTTGCCTGGAATTCAAGGTCGGTTGTTCAAAAAAATACTTCACACCAATGTGGTCCACTCTTAATTCAAATTTCTTCCCCATGAGATAATGCCTCCACATCCTCAAGGCGTGAACAATGGCAGCAAGTTCCAAGTCATGTGTGGCATAGTTCCTCTCATGTTCCTTAAGATTTTTGGACTCATATCCAATGACATGTCCATTTTGTGTGAGGACTCCCCCAAGTCCTTCCTTACAAGCATCTGTACATACCACAAAAATTTCATTTGGGTCAACAATATTTAACACAGGTGCACTAGTAAGTAGTTCCTTCAATAGATTAAAACTATTTTCACACTTGAGTGTCCATTCAAATTTAGTTCCCTTCTTTTGAAAAGAAGTGACGGGATGAGAAATATTAGAGAACCCTACTATGAATCTTCTGTAGTAGCCAGCTAATCCCATAAAAGATCTGACGTCTGACACATATCTGGGTGTTGACCATACTCTAATGTGTTCTATCTTCTCTGGATCTACCCCTATGCCCTGCTCTGAAATAATGTGTCCAAAGTACTGGATCTGATTTTGATAGAAAGAACACTTACTCAACTTGGCATACAACTGATGTTCTCTCAGTACTTGCAATACCAATATTAAGTGATGTTCATGTTCCTCTTCAGACTTAGAATAGATAAGTATGTCATCCAGGAATACTATGACAAAATTATCCAAATAATTTTTGAATATGCCATTCATTAAGCACATGAATACAACTGGTGCATTGGTCAGTCCAAAAGGCACCACTACAAATTCATAATGCCCATACATGGTCCTAAAGGCTATCTTATGAACGTCTTCTTCCTCAGGTCAATATTTGAAAATATCTTTGCTCCTCTTAGCTGATCAAAGAGGTCATCAATTCAGGGTAGAGGATACTTGTTCTTTATAGTGTACTTGTTTAGCTGTCGAAAGTCAATACATGGCCTCAAGGTTCCATCCTTCTTTTTGAAAAAAAGTACTGGTGCTCCCTAAGGTGAGACACTTGGACGTATGTACCCTTTCTTCAACAATTATTCCAATTGCATTTGTAATTCTTTTAACTCTAGTCTTCTCATTCTGTAAGGTGTTTTTGACACTGGGGAAACTCCTGGCACTAAATCAATTGAGCAATCTATCTCCCTTCTTGGTGGAAATCAATCTATTTCTTGGAATACATCCTCAAATTATTGTAGTACCAATAAATGTTCAAGGCTTGGCCCCTTTGTATTATTTGTCTCTTCCCCATGAGATGCATATAGTTGAGTTCCTTTCCTAAAACATCTTTTCAGTTGTAAGGCTAAAATCTCCCTTATAGCGATGGGTCTTGGAATCCCTTTCATAGTGCTCTATTTTCCATTTCCATCAAGACATGTAAATGTCTTGTTATGGCAATCTAGGACAACATGATGCTTGTCCAACCAATCCATCCCAATCAGAACACCATAAGACCCCAATGGTATGATATTTAGATCAGTACTAGTATTCACACCATTAAGACTTATGGAACAACTTCTAACCATATCATGGATTCTTCATTTGGTTCCAATGGCTAACTGAACCAAAATTGATTTTCCAAGTTTACTTTTCTCCAAATGTAATCTTTCCAGTATCTTAGGATCAATGTAACAATGAATTTCTCATGAATCAATCAAAATAGGAACCGGTTGATTTATGATCTTACCTTCCACCTCGATCATATTAGACTGGTACTCTACTTGTCGATCATTTAAAGCTGCATAGAATATTCCCATATCTCCAACTGTTGTAGCCTCTTGGATGTTGTGCACAGTCTTCACTCTGTCTTTTTTGTGTGGGCAATCCTTGTATAGGTGATCTTCCTTGCATCCCCAACATTGGATTGGTGGTCTTCCCCTTTTTCCCAAGGAATCTTCTTTCTTGCAATCCCCCTTAGCATATTGATTTTGATGATTTCTATTAGGCTCATTCCTATTGAAGGGAGGTTTGAATTCTTTCCTCCTCTGATCAGACTTTGCATTCTTCTTGTCCTTCCAAGATTTTTGCAGGGATTCTCTTCCCTGGCTTTGCTCATATAGGTATTTATCCTTCTTGATGGCCTCAGTCAAGGTCTTGGGTTCCTCATACTTGATCTTTCATTATAAAAGGATGGAAATCCACTTAGAAGTATTTGTATTTTCACTTTCTCATCACCAATGAACTTGACATACTTTAACAATCCCAAGAATTTCTTCTCATATTCCGCCATAGTCATGTTTCCCAACCTCAATTCAAAGAACTCCTACATTTTCTTGTCATAGAAATGATCTAAGAGGTAATCCTTCTAGAAGTACTTCTTGAACTACTTCCAAGTGATCATACTTTCATTGACATGCTCCACTTGCTTCAGATGGTACCACCATATTGTAGCTTTTCCATGTAAGTGGTAGGTGGCAATCCTGGCTTCCAGGTTTGATGAATAGTTATGTAACTTAAAATATCTCCTAATCCCAAGAAACCATGTTTCGAAATCATATTATCTTTCTCTTTCACCCGCAAAGGAAGGTGGCTTGAGCTTCCTCAACTCTCCTTGAAAACTATCTACCTCCTGTTTCCTTCTTTGGTGTCTAACATGAGACACCTCTGGACTACTTACGAGATGATCCAATGCATAAAAATTTATTTCTGAGTAAGGAGGTGAGTGGTGTCCATGAGCTCTTCTAGAACTTCTGGAATAGCCAACTCTCCCATAGTCATCCCTTATTTCATGGTACTTTCCTTCTTCATCTTGTCTTGAGTTTGATCCCTTCTTCATTTGCCTCAACAACTGATTTAAGCTCTACAACACTCGCACATTTATCTGAATTTTCTCTCTCATCAGTCTCTCATTGTCTACTTTGTAGATTTGCACTTCCATATTCAAGCTTCTCACCATTTCTATTAATGTTTCCCACTCTTCTTTTCCCTTGTGTCCATTGGAATCTGTCTCTGCATTACCAACTCTGGTATTCTGGCCTTCGACCTCCTTTTCATGACTGGAGTCTCCCTCACCTTCTTCCATTTTCTCAATACGCATCCTGAGCTAATGTGCTTAAGCTCCTTAATTTTTCAAAATGTGCAAGCGACCATTTTGTTAGAATTATGCATATGATAAAAAAAATGCCAAACCATGCTACAGGTCTTTTGTTTGTTTGTTTATGGAGATCATATCCCCATTCTCTAAAAATAACAGTGTCCTGTTATCCTTGGATGAAACATAGTTTCACCCTGCGCAGGTGCTTCCTTCAAACCACCTCCCAGGTGACCACGACTAGAAACCATGGCTAAATCCTTCCTTAGCACTTTTATGCCTCGGGGACAACCAATTCTTCCCTTATCCCTCCTTTCCTCATCTCTCAATCTGCATATGACCAAGGCCATGAACCTGTGCTTAGATGAAACAACACTTGCCAAGAGCTTCAGGACTTCGGGACTTTCAACCAGGACCAGATCAATGATACTCATCCTCTTTCATGATCAATGATCGAGATTCACTTCAGGAATCCACGCTTCAGAAGTCTAAAATTTCCTCACTTCCCTCCTCCCAGAATGCTTTTACCCAAAGTTCATGATCTGCTGATGTGTGTCCTCCCACATATCAAAGACTGTGAATTTCTTCGGCTCTTCGGGCTTTGGAAGTTTCAAACTTCCCTCCTGCACTTTCTCCCGAAGTGCTTTCACTCGAAGTCGAAGATCCTTCGATGCGTGTCTTATGGAATCGATGGTCGATATATACTCCGGCCTTTGGGCCTTCAGGAGTTTTCAACCCAATGCAACTTGTCACATCTTTCCCTTCTGGAGTTCCCAGTCTTCTGGACTGCATGATCTATCGCCATGTGGTTAAATGTTGGAAGAAGACACATGGAACTATTAGGAGGGTGCACATGTCACGTTCTAATCAACTTTTCAATATTCCAAAAGCTCAAATATTACTAACACATGGCACACATCCAATGTGTCCATGTCATTCTAGGTGACGTCTACAAGCCACATCACTTCGGGGATTCTAGGGTCCACGTCACCTCTAGGTGACGTCATCGTGCCCCATCACTTCGGCTCTTCGGGCTTCGAGAGTTTTCAAACTAGCACACATCCAATTCTCCCAAACTCTGAATTCCTAAACTGACCAATTTGTTTCCATGTGTCGTCCTGGAATGGACAACCAATATTCACTTCAGGTCTTCATCCAGAGTCCACGGATCTACTCCACGTGTGCTCCTCAATCTGATGGCTATGTTTTACTTCGGGGCTCCAAACTTCGAAGATCTCAAACTTCAACCATTTTCCTTGAAAATGTTTTTATTCGGAGCTCACGATCTACCACCGTGTGTCTCTTGCAGATCGACGGATATGATTCCTTTAGGACTCCGGACTTCGAAAATCTCAAATTTCAACTTATCTGGCCCCACTAGATTTTATCCAAAGTCATGGATATGGTGACGCGTGGCTCTCGAAAGATCAATGGATGCGATCCTCTCGGATGATTGAATGGTCAAGGTTTGCTTCAGCTCTATGGCTCTCCAGGCTTCGGGAGTCTCAAATCCAAAATGACAACCTCTCGAACGGATTCCTCTGGAGTTACTAATTTACTAAAACATAACCTCTTGGCAATCGACGATCAGGATCTACTTCAGATGATATGACAGGTGACGTTTACTTCAGGTCTCTGGCTCTTCGGGCTTCAGGAGTTTCAACTCTCAACTTCTCCTCGCTTGCTCTTTCCTGAAGTGCTTTCACCCGGAGCACATGATCGGTTGATGCGTGTCCTCCTATGGATCGATGGTTTCCAACTACTTCGGCTATTCAAATTTTTGATGTTCGAGCCCTTATCAGTCACATCACTACACGCCTTTCAAATTTGTGGGGGCATGCATCGATGGTTTGGAGTAACCCGCTTTTCACCCTGCAATTCTCCTAATGCTGACACATAATCCCTCGGTGAAACCGTGGCTTGGATTGCGGGATTTCCTTGGGAAATTATCTCTCGTGCAACTCGATTCCCCACAATGCATGTTGGCCATTGATCTCTCTCTCCAATGGGATCCGATGGTCGCGACCTTAGCCCTTGATTCATTTTCATTGGATGATCCTTGTTCACCTATCCTCCGATCCAACGATCCTAGATATCTCCTAATCTTACAGTGGTTATCGCTCCCAAATTCAAAAGGGATGGTCACGATCCTTTGAACCCTTACAAAGAATCTATGACGTTCTGTCTCATGCGTAGCTTTTGCAACACCATTCCTCCTGATATTTTTAATTTCATGGTCAGAGTTCGATCTCAACGATGAGGCTCTAACCAACAGACCCGGCCCATACCGGCCCGGTGTTTCAACCAGAAGCTCTAATACCAAACTATAACATACTCAGCCACCCACGGGTCGGGTACACTACCTTCAATCCCTCCTTGGGACTTCTTTCTCATACCGATACCTTCTTTATTTATTAAATATGCATAAGATAAGAGAATTAATGACATTCATAGTAATATACAACAAGCATGCATGTTCTAAAGATTCAATTAACTATAATTAAAAGCACAACAGAAAAAAATTCATACACAAATAATAATAATAATAAAAGAGAGAACTTATCTTTATATAAGGCGACACCAATTGGTTGTATACCAAGGAAGTTCCACCCAACCATAGACACCACTGCTCCAAATATCAACAATAGTGTCAACCTCGAGCCAGGGCTATGAATCCACAAGGACAGTTCCAGAGTGTTACTTGGGTTCCCAAACCAGTCAGCTCTAAAGCTCTCACAAGTTTTCCAGCATGCACAACAATCCAGGTACCTATCTCTCTTCTACCTAGCCTGTGCCACCTGAGAGAATGGACCTCCACCCTTCTCTACCACGCAGTCCCTTAGGTAGTCCTTCTCTTTCTTGCTAGGGATTCCAACACAACTGGTCCAGAATATCAATGTTGGAACTCTCAGGACTCTCAGTTGTGAGAAAAACAGGGTACATGCCAATGCATTTCAGACATGCAAGCCCCCAAGTCACGGTTGGATCACACCAGTGACCACCACAGCCAACCATCCCGTGGCTAATTCTTCAGCAGCTCCATTCTCTTTCGCAAGCCAAGACGTGGATGAGGATGGATCGATGGATGGGTCAGAGGGTGAATGGGAGTGCGTGCATGGGAGTGTGTGAGGGAAACAATGGGTGAATGTATAGGGAATCAGTGAACAAGCCATCAGTCGAACCCCCCCATCAGACTAGAGATTTTTTTAAGTAACCTCATGGGGAAAACAAGAACCTCTTGGCCTTCCCCAAGAATCTCACATAACCGATCCCCTCCCTTATACAAAAGGGTAATTAAAAAAAATAGGAATAAACATTTAGTCCCTCAATCCCCCTCTCTTGTGGAATCATAGACCCCTATAACTCTAGTCCTTGTCCGTCTAGCAACCAATGATGTATTTATTATTAACAATGATAAAACATTACATGTCTTGGGCACACTGCCCTTTTAATAATTGTTTGGGCACTCTGGCCTCTCAACATTGTAACAATACATTATTTAAAAATGGATGTTCAAAACCTGGGGTGTTACACTGATGCCTTTCATCTCCCAATTGATATTTTCCCAGTCCTTTTCTCACTCGACCCACTTCTTCTGAATCTCCCGCTGAGGTTCATGGGCCATTTTTACCCAGTATTTGGCCTCTTTCCTAATACGATCTATGCTGCTATCCCTTAGAACCCGCAAACTATGCTCTTCGGTGACTCATCCCTTTCGTACTACGTTGATGTAATCGATCGTTTCTACTATTTGATGATCTTTTTCATACCACCTCTCCACATCCTTGTAGGTCTCTTGCACCATAAGGGTATCTTCTTGGAAATTGGCTATGCCTGTGGTGAAAAGGTGTCGTTCAATTGTGAACTATGTATAAGCGTCCTGGAACTCACTCCTCAGGAACACCATGGCCTATGTTGAGTCTTGATATTATTTCTCTAAATGGAATAGATTCTCCAACTCCTTTAGCGTGGAGACCAATGCCTTTTCATCCCTCCTTTCTCTATCCAATGTGGCATCCGTGATAGCCATCCCTGTGCCGATAAGCTCGAATGTCTTGGCATGTTCAGTGTTGAGAAAATTCTCCTTGGTAGTGATGAGAATCGATCTATCTAGCACGAGACCTCTCTTCTTAGTGGTCATCTTCATGATGGATTTTTTCTTTCTATCATAGGCGATCACTTGTATGTCGGCGACCTCATCAAGAGGTTCAGGGATTTTTTGTTCTCCCTAGGTTAGAGTATTTCTCAAGCTCTCGACTATGTATCTATTCTAGGATTGGTTCCTAAACTTCTTTCATATGTCCCTATGGCTCAACCTCCATTTGTTGTTCATCGATCGGTGAGGTATCAACTAAAATGGAAGAACTAGGGGTAGGTTCGGTATTTACTTGGTAATCGACTATCGAAGTGTCTATTTCTTATCATGGAACTTCCTCTTTCTGACCACCTGATCCTAGCTCATCCTTCAACTTATCTTTTGGGGTCCCTGACAGGTCGAGAAAATCAATGTCTAAGGAACTTTCAACCTCATAGTCTCTCTGCGGGAGGTCCTGAAACAGAGCATCGAGACTTGGGGTGGATGCTTTCTCAGGTTCCTTCTCCTCTGTTATTGGTACTGGGGTTATCGGTGAAACCTATGAACTTTCCTCATCATCATATATGGTTATCAGGTCAAACAGGGGATTTGGTGCACCTGTCCCACCCAACATCCCTTAATTCCTCAGTATAGGTTGGAATTATCCCTGGTGATCTGATCTGTAGTGATGGAACTTCAGGGTTTTCTAGCCCGGTAATTTCTTCAAGTTGCATTGGTTCTAAGCCACTTGGCTCTCCTCTTCTTGTGATTGGGTTGTCCGAGGGGATCCTCATCATCTCTAAGAGATCAAGATCATTCTATGACTGGTCAATGATTCTATGGGCTCCCTCTAGTAACATAAATCCTCTCCTTTTTTCCTCTGTGGTCTCTGCTGCTCGAACTTCTTCCCTCACTCTGAGAGCCTCTTGAGCTGATTTCTCTATTGTCTCCACCTTCTCGTCCATGCTCATAGCCTTGAACCTAGTCATGTCCAGGTTGGCCATCCTCTGTACTACCTTCCCAGTCCTGAGCGCATTCTGTGAAAATTTCATCCTCAAATTGGTCATGCATGTATGGCCAACAGGATTATACTTGTGAAGCATGTTGGGGGACCAGGCCTTTAGGGTCGTGCTTGTGAAATCGGCGTATCAGGAACCTGAATTCAAGATAAATTAGCCCTTATTTTTTGTCTTGAGCAGTGTCCTTTACCAAATAAAACCCCACATGGATGTCGTAGGGTATGAAATCTCTCTTATTGTCCTTGACTAGTGTGGTGTTATAGCCCTGCAGGATAGTTTGATATCATATTTCTCCCACAATGAGCCGATCTTGGACATGAGAAGGGAGTATATGCAGTGCTTCGGTGTCCCTGGACACCCTGATATAGGTTGCATATTCATCTAAATACTAGTGGCCTACCTTCTCTACCATTTTCTTGGTTGCTGCGGATAGTCTTGAGCATTCCTTTTTAAATAAAATAAAATAAATTCGGGCGATGAATTCATCGCAAATAAGGGCGTAGGATTTTTTGTACCTGTTCTGACATAGTATGATAAAGTAAACATGACCAGGAAGCTCTGCAAAATGCCATCTTAAGTTCATGCTGATGAAGACATTTATCACACAAATAACATTGAGAAGGTACGAGGCCATGTGGAAAGTGGGTGATTCCCCTTCTTTCGGCATCTGAGCCTATTGTACATAGATGCTCAATTTCTTGGAAATTATTTCTCCCCAGTTGAAGATTCTACTGAAGTTCTCCATAGTGTATGTTGGGGGAATCCATGCTTCTTAAAACTTGGAGTAGTCCTTCTCTCCATATAGTCGACAGATGAGAGCCATTAAGTAGATATATGGCTCCCTCAAGTTAACTATCCCATACCAGTTGTTTCTTTGGTTTGTAAACTTCTTGTCCTCCTTCCACCATGAGGCCATCAATTGACTGGTGTCATGGAATTCATAGAACTTCACCACAATGTCTGTGTTCAGTTGTTCCTCTGGGTCCCTGAGTTTGTAGTACTTCTAGAATTCTGTCGGGTGGAAAACTATGACAAACCCGCTATTCTCATCGTTGATAAGGAATTTCTGCATGTCTGTATGATCGATTAACCACTTGAAAACCTCAATGTATGGGAAAACCAAATTTCTATAGGCTACCATGCGTAAGTATGACCGTCATATATTTTGGAACACCTGGTCGTCAAGTGCCCTTACAAATGGGTCATTGTGTGGGATACACTCTAGGTACTCCTCCCAACTGATTCTATTGAATAGGTCTATCCACTGTGGGATAATTACTTTGGACCTAGTGTTTGCCTCTGTATTGCCGAAGAACGAAGGTTGAATAAAAATTTTCTTCGTTGAGGTTTTAATGATCGGCTTCACCCCGGGAGCATATTCCAACTACCTCGCAGTACCAAGAGAAGAAACTTCACATGTTTCCACTTCCTTTTTCTTAGGTGCTCTCGTCGAGCACCTGGTTGTTGGATTTCTTGGAGGCATTTTCCCTATAGCTAGAACATAGTTAGGGAATGTGCACGAAATTAGATGCATGTATCAAAAATCACGACCGTGGAATTGATAAACTTTAACACATACCCATGTTGCTTGTTTAACCTCGTTTTGATAATCTGAGAATCAACACAGTCTTGAGATGCTTGTTTTTCTTCTTCGGATGCTCTAGAATTTGAACTTGTGCGTAGAATGAAAGTGTTGAAAGCCATTCTAGTAATTTAAATAGGGATTAGATTACCTTGTCGCATCAACCATAATTCGAAATATGAGTGTGGTTCTACAAAATCTGCTGCTAAATCCTCATTTCTTTTAAAATTAAATTCGATCGTAAGTCAATAGTGTAGGTGTGAGATATAACGTGGTCTATTGATGATTTCAAATTCCTATCGTTCAATCAAAGCACTGAGTAGAAATGTGCGTGTTGTGAAGCATTAATTGGCCTATTAAATGACATAATTCGATTGTATCTCATGCCAAAAACATCCCATCGTTTTTCTAATCTGGCTGGTGGGTTGGGGTTGGGGTTTCTCTTTAAACACTTGTCATTGAAAAATCCTTGCAAAAATATCTGATTCCCAATGATCATGCCATACAGGGTTGACATGGAAAGGCTGACTCAGAGGTGTGACTAGGACATAGGGAACCTTAATATGATTCAGGATGAAACTAGGCCATACGACACCCCTAAGCGACAAAGACATGTGGCACTTGAGACCAGCATCTTCGTTTACCCGTGTTATTCAGAATTGAGACTTTTCTTAAGCTAAACGTTCTAAAACTCTATCATGTCTTGCTGACGCTAAAAATTTTCAAGGATCGATGATCGATGATAAGCTTACCTAAGTGATCCTAGATTGACCCTCTCGAAAATTGCCCGATGTCGAAAGTGTATCAGGGGTCAGTGATCTATGATATGTTTAACGTAGAAAAAATCAATGTTTTAACCCTTTTAGATTTCCATGACCCCGAGAAGGTGCATCGGTCATCAACTATCGGGGGGTTTTCATGGATTTTGTCAATTTTATCTCTCCCATACCTTACCAACGTTGATGGGGATTGACTATCTCCTAAATCTTCATTGAAAATAACTCACACAAACCAACTCTGCCTTATACCTATGCAGATGGTGCATCGACGATCGATGATTACTGTAACTGTGTGGCCATTTTATCTGTTTTAAATTTTCCGACGCCGAAAAAAAGTGCATTAGTCACAATGTTAGCTGTAGATTCTTAGTTATAATGCCAATTTATTTTAGAAACAATGCTTCTTTTAACAAGTTAAAAAAAAACTGACTTGATCGATAAGAGTCATGAAAAAAAAAAACCATCCCCCCCAATAGTGAACTCAATTCAGACAGTAAAATAAAAAAGTGGTACCCCAAAAGTGATAAAATTTCATAAGGATTTTAGGGTGGGTTGAGCGCTTAACAAATGGTGATTTAATGGGTGAAATAATAGTCTTTGTTCCTTCGTTGGGCTTAGTTGATGCAGAAGCTGGTTAAGAACCTAATTGGTTTTCCTTTTATCAGAGTCTCTCCTATCCTTGCATTTACAATTCCCTTGGTTCATGAATGTGGGCACACCTATGGAGTTTCAACCTTATTCCACCTTCGTTCCTCTTGACCATGATCCATGCCCCCTTTTGACAAGAGATGAGTAAATCATTCACTAGCACTGGGCCTTTTAGGTATCACCATTCTCTTGCTGTGGTGTTTCTCCGCTTCCTGCGAGCGTCCACAGACCTGACATAGTCACCCTGATGTCACAAACCTTTCTATGCTTCCAGCGAGCATCCATAACCCCGATAGATTTATCTACATACCCTCTCCTACTTTTCACTCATTTGATATAATTGATTTATTTTTTTGGCAGAGATTCCCTGAGCGAGTGGGAGAGGAGGACGTTTGTTATCTGCAAGATATGATGGTTAAGGTGAAATTATTTCTAGCCCTGTCTAGAGGTACATGTGGTCCTTTTCAACTTTCCATATTTCCCTTTAGGTTTTACCAGACCACCGGGTGGACAATTCATCACTTTCCAAGTTCGTTTATTTGCAAAGGTTAGATACAAAACTCTTTTAAGAAAAATGTAATTTTCCCAACGTTTCTTGTGTTGCACGTAAGTGTGAGTCAGGAACATATTTTTCTACACCATATCGATTAAGGTCAACCAGTGCCTTGCGGAAAACAAATTTATTACACAAAAATACCACACAAAAGAAAAACATAAATAAAGGACTATGCAATTAGTCTACCTAGCACTTACACATTTATCCTAATCATAGAATAACATAAACACACACACACACACACACACATTTTTTTTTTAACATAAATATTTTTTTAGGGCTTGGCCATTCACCGGTAGGGCGTCGAGTTCCCCCCTCAGATTTTGCAACCGATACGTTCCTTCCCCAAGTTTCTCAGCTACCTAGAAAGGTCCAAGCCATAGATTCTGAAACTTTGAATGTTTTCCCTTTGGTTCATTTTCTCTATCCCATTTCAGGACTAAGTCTCCTACTTCAAAATTCTTCTCTCTGGCCTTATGCTTGTCAAACCATATTTTAACTATTTGTTGATGAGAGATGAAATTTGATTTTGATTTCTCCCTTTCTTCTTCCAAAATGAGGAGGGTATCAATTCTCTATAGAATAACCAATGAGGGATTTCCTCTAGATCCCCAAGAAAGTTGACGAAATGGAAGATATAGCTCGTTCAGGAGAATGGCTTATTGTACGTATACCAGAAAGTATGGGGAGGTCCCTATATCTTACTTAGGTGTTACTCTATCGGCCCATAAGGTATTATGAAGTGAACTATGCCAATTCCTTTGATTGTCTGCAATTGTTTTCTTCATGATCCTCACTAGGTTCTTATTGGTTGATTATTCCACTCCATTCCCCTGTGGATAGTAGTTTTCAGAGTATTATTTCTTTGTATAGAGAAAAATATGTTAATAGGGTGGAATAAAATTAAGCGGCATTGTAAAAAACAAGAACATAAGGCATATCAAACCTTATGATCAACTGTTGTTCTATGAATTGGATTAACACCTTTTCATTCACGTGAGTCAGAGAGATGGCCTCTGCCCATTTCATAAAATAGTCCATAGAAGTCAGTATGTATCTATGTTGTTTTGAAGAACTTGAGGTAATATTCCCTAGGACATCTAACCCCCATTGATCGAATGTTTCTGATATGGCCACTAGTTGGAGTGGGACAATTGCTCTCTTTTCCCTCCCTATGCTTATTTGACAAGTTTTATAGTTTCTAGCTTATGCCTGAGCATCTCTAAATAGAGTAGGCCAGTAACAATCTACTCTTAATATATTGTAAGAGGTGGTATTCCCTACAAAGTGTGCATCTGCACGACCATCATGGAGCTCCTTCATCACTTGGCTTGCATATTCACGTTCGAGACATCTAAAAATTTCCCCATCATAATTTACGCGAAAAAGTATCAAATTTATGAGGCGATATTGTGTTGATTTCAGACTGAGAGCTCTCCTTTCCTTAGGGTTTAGTTTTTCTGGGAAAGTCCCATGATGCAATAGATAAATTAGTTTTACATACCAAGACTCTTTCCCTGGGGGAACATATAAAGATTCACTACACCATAACGCCAATTCATTCTCCCACCTAGAGTATTCATTTACTTGGTCTTGGGATTCAACGACCACTTTACACAATCCCTATCCCTTAACCAGTTTGGCAGGTTTTATATCTAGATAAAAAATTTGGACAACTGCCATCCAATTTCCTCTTCTTTCCCCCATCTCTTTTTAAGTGAATAGGGATTAGACTGTGGGATGAGGAAAAATGAATTTGGTGTGATTTTTAGGATGTAAGACCTGAAATGTTTTACTGCTTTGTACACCACATAAGCCTATTTGTCTATAACAGGGTAATTGAGTTTGGCCCCTTGGAGATTAGTGCTCATAAATGATATCAGTGCCACATTTTTGTCATCATCCTTATGAGTCAATACTACAACTAAATATTGGTCAGAGGAAAAAGTATAGAGAAACAAATGTTTGCTAAAGTTGGGACTTCACAACATCAGAGCTTGACATATTGCAATCTTGATATTGTTAAAAGCATTTTTTCACTCGTCATCCCACTTAAAATCAACATCCTTGCGAACCATTTTGTAAGGGTTTGATAGTTTCAGTGAAATCGAGGGTGAACTTCCTCACAAAATTGATTTTCCTAAATAAGGATTGCATAACCTTTCTGTTGTGGGGTAAGGGAAGATGAGTTATTTGCTTAATTCGTTCTGGGTCTACGTGAATTCCTTCTTGAGATATAATATGACCTAGTAATTTCCCTTCCTCGACACCAAAGATAGTTTTCTTAGGGTTTAAAGATATACCATATTTTCTACACTTTTCAAAAATCTAGGTTAGATGTTGGATGTGATCTTCTCTGTTCTTTGAATACACAGTCACGTTGTCCAAATAGACTACTACACACTTATTGATCAATCCCAGAAAAGATATTTCCATGGCCGTCTGGAAGGTTTCCCTTGGATTAATTAACTGAAAGGGCATGCATTTATAAGAAAAGGTTCCCCACTTGGTTTGGAAGGTAGTTTTCAATCGGTCTTCCTCTAAAACTAGAACCTGGTTGTAACCTGAAAAACCGTCTAAAAGGGAGAAAATTTCAGAACTAGACACGGTCTGTAAGAGTTGTTCCATTGGTGGGACTGGGTAGTTATCCTTTTCTGATTCTCTGTTGAGTTTTTTGAAATCCACACACAAGTAGATTTCCCCAAACTTTTTTGTGACAGGAATCCTCTTTCCGAGACCTTTCCAATCACGGCTTCCCAATTTTGAGCCTTGAGAAGAAAACTATGATCCTTTAAAACTTGTGCTTCTTCTCTGATGCACTTCTTGTGCATCTCATCTCTTTTATCTATGCTAATCCTTATCTGATTTAGCTGTTGTTTAACTCTGCAAAAAACAATGTGCAGTCCATCGAAATTGTCAGGCCATCAGTCCTTAACAATTTCCACAGTATTCCTAAATCAATCTGATTCAAGGAAATCTTTCAAATTTCATTTTGCGGTTCTCGATCAATCAAGAATCCCTACAGATATTTTCTTTCTCAGTTTTTCATTGCTTTTCAATAATTTTTGGGCACTAGCCCCTTTCTCTCAGCCTGCAACCCATGTGACCATGGGCTATGGCACAATGCTAGGTCAATGGTGCTTATTCGAGACTTCGGGCCTCCGACTTTCAGAAGTCTGGTTTCGAAATTCCCTAACTCCTTTATCTCTATGGTGTTGATATTCCAGAGTAGACCTCCACTTGTTGTGTGTCCTTCAACAGATCAATGATTTTCAGTCATTCGACACTTCGGGATTCGGGGGTTTGTGGCCCACCCGTTGCATTTTTCTCTGGAGTGTCCTTCCTCCAGAGTTAGTCTCCTATTGCCACGCATCCGCTGGCTTAGGGTTTCTATGTTCGAGCACTATCATGTCACATCACTTAATGCCTTCCAATTTGCAGGGGAACGCATCGATGGTTTTGAGTAACCTGCCTTTCGCCCTGCAATTCTTCTGAAATTGAAACGTAACCCTTCGGTGATACCGTGGTTTGGATTGCAGGACCACCTTGGGGAATTAACTCCATTGAAACTTTTGTCACTTAAATTCCTCCTAGCCATCTATCTTGGTGTATGGTGATCAACGCTAGTGTGGGACCACTACCATTCTCAAATGGAGTGCCACATGGTGGAATACTAGCGGTTGACACGTGGCCCAATCAGATGGGTGACATGTGTCACATTCCAAAAGGCATTTCAATATTTGATGGGTATGAAACCCACTGACACATGGTGCACATCGCATGTGTCTACATCATTCTAGATGACATCATCATGCCACATCACTGTAGAATTTCAGGCTTCAAATTTTTTTATGCCTGCTTCCTTCTAGTCTCCCAAATTCTGAATTTATGGAATTTTTTACCCTCTAGGTCCACATAGTACAACTGTCCACAATCCTAGTGGGGGAACATGGCATATATAAGAGAGGTCCACGCCACCTCCAGGTGACATCATCATGACTCACTAATATCGCTCTTCAAAGATTCAGGATTTGGGAGTTCTCACCTCAGCACACACTAATTCTCCCGAACGCCAAAATCTTGAACAAGCCAATCTGCTGACACGAGTCCATTTTGACAGATGATCCAGATTACTCCAAACTTCAGAGCTTCAGGAGTTCTTTGTCCTTCATACAATGCCATAACTTCCACCCTTGGCTTGATCCAATGGTTCTGGTCCAACTTTGGCCCAATCCAATGATCGAGCTCCTCTCCTCATATCTACGGTGTAGATCCACTTCAAGGACTTCGGGATTTGGGTGTTTCAACCTCTCCACACTCATTTTCTCCCAAAGTGATTTTACCTGAAGTCCATGGATTTCTGCCATGTATCCTCTCTCTCAGATTGACGACACAGACAGACTCCGTTACTCCGTGGATTTCCAAAGGAAGTCACGGCTAACTGCCTCACAAATTTTCTAGATCTGACAGTCTAGGGTGACTCTATTTCCTCTTGAATAAATCCTATCTGTTAACTCGTTAAACCTTGAGATTTTCTCCCCCTTTGAATATTTCTTCCCACTATCTCTCCCGAGCTTCATTTCTAGAACCCCTTTCTCCTTAGAGGGTTGCTTCAACACTTAGTCGACTTTCAGTTCTGTGTACTCCTTGCAACATATCTTTGCATCCCTTCACAAGAAAACTCAAGCTACTTATCCCGATATTTTTGAGTCAAAGACTCTATCGACGCACTCCTTGCACCTAGGGATGCTCTGAACCTCGAATTTTGTCCCTTTTGACAACAATTCAGTCTCAAATCTTTGTCTCGTTAAACACTAACATGGCCTATCCAAGCTCAGTGTCGAAACCATGGCTTTGATACCATTATGTAACATCCTCGACCACCAACCCATGCCGAGTAGCGCTACCTAACGACTGAATCATTGTTTTTCTCTGCTCTGATACCATTCTGTAACACCCTCGGCCATCCTAGTTGGGCCATGCTACTCATATAAACAATAATTATCGTTTTTATATAAATATAAACATAAAAAAACAACATATTATTTTCATACATAGATTAATGCAGAAATAACAATAAAAGCATATATGCAGTACTCACAGACAAAACCCATAATATAACAACATATACATGCAATATTCATTAATTATAACACATGTACATATACACAACATGTAAATGAACATAAGAATGAGTACCTATCTTTCAATTGAAGTAAACCAACTGCGTGCATATCTTCCATGAACCTCCCAACCATAGACCACGCTACTCATCGCGCTCACTAGTGGGTCACCCTTGAGCTGGGACTAAACTCCACTAGGAAAGGGAATTATAGGCTTGGCAAGGACAACAAGGAAGTTGCACAAAGCAACATCAAGGACCTTTTATCCTAGGATCCACTTATGCCCACAACCCACATACCCTCATTCCCCACACGCTTGCTCCACGCGAGGAGGGTACACCTTCACTAATACAAGTCCATCGGCTACTACACCTTCCTTACCTTGGGCTTCAACAATAGGCTGGACCGAAAGTCTTAGAGTACTGTAGCTGCTACAGGACTCCCTTCTAGGAAAACTTACTTCCCAACAAACTCTCTCAGCTGGGAGAGTTTCTCACAGGCTTGACAACCTACTTATTCAATTCATCTCCTAAGCAATACAACAAAAACATTCAACTAACACATGGGTGACAGAAAGAACAAAAAACAGGTGTGGACACCAAAAGTGGCAACAAACCAAGCTTATCCAAAATTGGCAACAATCGCCAACCGCTATGACACAACACGACTCCGGAAAAATACAATTTCTTTGGGCTTCACAAGAAATACGCAGGACAACTCTAGTGTCTATAGGTTACACTGCACGTGCATCAGTGGGGAGTATGGAAGAATTATAGGGTGAATAACTCCGCGAGAGTGTACAACAAATGGTGAAGGATCATGACCCTCCTCTGAATCATGAGACTCGTGAATGAGATCCCTGACAAAGAGCTGACTTTCCCACTTAAAACTGCATGCGCCCATGTTGACACATGTCTCCCTGAAGCTGCATGAGCTCCACTTAACACTTGTCCCCCTTTCCCCCAGGAACTTAGGACAACATGGTTATATCAAGCCTTAGCTTCTAGGAAATAATAATATCATATTATATCTTTAGAGGTAAGCCCTCTAGCTTAACCCATATTCCTAGACACTTAGCCCCTTCCCACCTAGTGGAGATTAGTCCCCCATCACTCTTTCTTCATGGTCAGTCTACATGCAACGATGTATAATTTTTATTAATGATCTGCATAATTACATATACAAAAATCAGGCTCCTGTCCTTAGCATCCTTGGATCTCTGGCCTAATCATCACATAAGCATCCTAACTTATTATAACTTGGCTCACCAGCCTAACAAACATGTTTACAATTCATAATTACAATAGGGGCTCTGCCGGGGGACATTACAATCCCATCCCATTATTTTTGCACTGTCCTTAGTGAAAATTGTTTATACATATATAATTAAAAAAAAAAATCTTGAAAAAGCTCCAAGCTTTAGCTATTGGAAGCCTATTATCCACCTGGTGCTCTACTTTCCAACACCAATTCTGGTGTTCACACTACAGTTGGAATTCATTTTCTCTACTCTATAGAGTTGTTTCAAGAAGAATCCATCTCACTGTACCATTTGAAACACCCTACTTATGGAAGCTACCATGCCATAAGCATTTTCGAGTTTCCTCTTCCTTTTTGAAATCACCCTTCCAGGCTCAGGTATCCTTTCACTGCTACACAATCCATCAACGATCCATCTTGACAAAGATTTCTCATGCAATGAGAGTGCCAACCCACTACAAGAGCCTCTCACCAAGGTCCTCCATCAAAGGGATTCAATGTCTCTATCAGTAGTTCTTCCTCCAACATTCTCACTTTAGCCAATATTGTCTCATCTACATCACACACATTCAGTTATCATGAGAGAACATAAAAGAATTCATTTAGGAACTCAAACTTAGTTGAAAAATGGAGTTCAACTTTTCCCCAAAACATGAAATTCTATTTCATAATTCTTCTTGGTTGTTTCCATATTAGGATTGCAACCTTCCTCGTGGTTTTCCACAAGAACCAAACTGCATACCGTTTTCCTGCAAGGCTTCATCTTGCATACTGCCAACAAATTGTCAGTATTTCCTGTACATCATAATTCAATTGCAATATGTACAAACCCATATGGAGTGAACTTAGAATTGTTTGCATCTAGCAATTCAATAATAATTACCAAACAATTTAATAAAATAGAATGACTCATCATTCTATGCATATGCATGTTCTTAATTAATATCTGTAAGTTCATTACTTCCTTTTCTGAACATGAATTTTCTGTAGTCAGTATTCATGTGACTACTTGACTTGCAACTTTCCTGTTGCAATGTCTAGCAACTCCTGAAATTTCCTCATCTTCATGAGTTAACAACATTTCAGCTGTTAGTAACAATTATTTCCATGCAATAATATATATGCATGTACTTACAAAACATATTCAACAATTTCATTTAATACACAATTCTATCACTTACTATGCATGAGTGCAATTCTCAATGCATACTTATTCAGTGCAACTTTCATTGAAATACATAATGCTCTTTATCTCAGTCACATATCTCACCATCCATAAGTTGGAATTCTGGCGAATGTGTTGATACATTCTCCACACAGTTCCTAGTTTCTTCCCAATTAATTGGATGCCTTCCTTTTCGACCCGAACACTACACCAAGAATATAATTATGTGGTGTTCATTAGTGTTAGCAAAAAGGCTGCAACCCAAGTTTTATTTAAAGGTAGGAATATTTTAGTACCTGTGTGGCTCATAACCTTTCCATATCCATACTTTTCCATATCCAACCATGTTTGGGTCTCATACATGACTAAATTTACTGGCATTCATTCCTATAACAAGTTCTTATTTTTTAATTCTTTGGTTATTACCCCATAACCAAATTAACATGACATTCTACTATGTCAGTTTGGGAATTTAGAAGCTAAAAAGATTTGAATCGATACATGCCTCCAGCCTTTACCACATCCAGTGGTATGCATTCAAATAATCTAATCATGTGATTTTATAAAATAACTCAAGCTTAGGAATTTCTTACCTAAATTCCCTTCAACAATTATGCAAAAAGAGTTATAAAAACTCATACCTACACGAATTCCATTAATAAATTTGATGTTACCTGTATGGTTGATGGAAATAGAAGCTTTCATGCTTCTTTTATCAAACCTAACCAGCCTTCAATTGTCTGTTTCTTCCTTCCATATGTAGCAACATCATCAACAACACTTGCAACATGAAATGATTCTTTTTCTGCTTATGGTTGTTTAACCAACCCTAATTCAACTGCTGCAGTGCTACCACAATTTCAACAACTTCTTTCCCATGTGAAACTTTTCCTTGCTGATACCATAAGTCTTCAATTCTTCCTATATTTCTAAATCTTCTTCTGTTCCCACTGTGATCACTGTGCATGCCTATTTATGTTCTGAGCACTTTCTAGCCAAATCACTCTTGGCTACCTTTGCATTTCTAGCCAATTACTAATGCTGACATTATCCTTCAAATTTTATTTGTTTTCTAGATCCATCTATTCCAAATAGCCTCAAACTTGACTTACCTATTCAATCTATAACACTTTTTTTTTTTAATGTAACCAATACATATGGAATCCTCTTTTCGAGACCTTTCCAATCAAGGCTTCCTTGCTCAATTATGAGCCTTGAGTAAAAAGCTATGATCCTTTAAATCTTTTTCTTCTTCTCTGATGCACTTCTTGTGCAACTGATCTCTTTTCTCTGTGCTAATCCTTATCTAATTTAGCTATTGTTTAACTCTACAAAAAAAATATGCTGTCCATCGAAATTGCTAGGCCATCAGTTCTTAACAATTTCCATAGTATTCCTAAATCAATCTGATTCAAGGAAATCTTCCAGATTTCATTCTGTGGTTCTCGATCAATCAAGAATCCCCGCAGATCTTTTCTTTCTGAGCTCTGCACTTCTCTGCAATAATTTTTGGGCACTATCCCCTTTCTCTAATCTCCCAACCCATGCGACCACAGGCTGTGGCTTAGAACTAGGTCGATGGTGCTTATTTAGAACTTTCGGCCTCCAGCTTTCAGAAGTTCGGCTTCGAAATTTCCTAACTCCTTTCTCTCCAGGGTTTTGATCTTCCGGAGTAGACCTCCACTTGTCGTGTTTCCTTCAATAGATCGATGAATGTCAATCATTCGACACTTCGGGCTTTGGGGGTTTTTCACCCATCCGTTCTATTTTCCTTTGGAGTGTCCTGCCTCTGATGTTAGTCTCATATCGCCACACAACCACTGGCTCAAGGTTTTGATGTTTGAGCACTATCATGTCACATAAATTAATGCCTTCCAATTTGTGGGGGTACACATCGACGGTTTGGAGTAACCCACCTTTTGATGCAGGAGCATCGTCAACAAGCCTACGTGGAGAGACAACTCAACGCCTTAGCACGCCATTGAATCATTTCAAAATCTTATCTGCTGGCGTTTCCTGCAAATCTTTTTTTTTTTTTTAATGATTGAAAACTTAAGAAGATCAAATGCTTGGAAGCTTAATGATCATCAATGATATGGGAGTTTCACTCCTAGACTTTAATGTAACCAAAATTAAGTAACAATTATTTTTTTCTACAGTAGACGAGTAGTTGGGGGGGGACCCTAAGGACCCTCTGAAATAAATATAGGTTTTTTATGCCCGAATGAGGCTGTTGCAAGTTAGTAGGATATTGTTGTGATTTAGTTGCATATTTTTTAGTTGTTGTTTTATCACAACTATAGACATTTAATTTTGAATGAATATAACAGAGGAAATTTTGATCCAATGCATGGTGTTGCCACTATTTACAATTCCCTGTTATTTTGTTTTCATGAATGAATGAGTTATGTTGTTGAGTATATGAAACTGTGAAGTGTTTAGATAATTTTTGCTTGTTCTCTTCATTGAGTTCATGCAAGGTGTGCATACAGTCTGCAAAGAGTGCATTGACAAAGTCTGTTTCGACTCAGAATCTCAGAAGAGATAATGTTAGGGTCCTATAGTATAGTTTTCTATTCTCCAGTTACCTATTTGGGAATTTTTTCTAATCATTTTGATAATTTTTTCATGATAAGATGCTCATGATTAATGGTCTAGTGGTGTATCTTGTGTTTCAAAGAGATGTCCAGGTATATCCAAAGTTGGCAAGTGGTAAGTTGGAATTATGATGCATACCTATGAGTCTTTGAAGGTTTAGAGTGGATCAATCAGTGGATTTCATGAATTTTGTTATATTTTAATTGTGGCATAAAAGTTTACTTTTGGTAGATAAAAGAGAAAATCTTATAGCTGTTAGCTACCAAAAGTTAAAAATTTCGGTAGCTAAATGGCTTATTCACGCCTATCGTTAGTTTCCAAAAGTCTCGAATATCTCAAGGGTTTAAAAGAGTCTTGTCATTCCCAGATTGTCGATTGTACATAGTCATCATTTGTGTTTATGCTTCCTAAATTGTTTTCAGTCATCATTTGTCCAATCCTCATAAAGAATGATTGTTTGTTGATCCTTGGTCCAGGTCAAGTAATCATAAACCTAAATCGTGCCCACCCATGTCAATTGATCCTAAAAAATGGTCATGATCCTTCCCCTGATTTGAATTGGTCAATGGGTGGTTTCTGATTATTTTAAATCTACCCACAGGTGCCCAAGATTTCATCCTTCGACTCTATTCTCGTTTCTTACTGTTCTACCCAACCTTCATTTTCATTTGAGTTCATCATTCACCTTCACATACCCTGGCCACTTTGTAATATGCATAGTTACTTTTAAGCGTTTTTCAGGAAATCGAGTGATGAAGAGCTCAACAGGAGGCACCCTTCCGAGGAAGGAATTGTAGGATACCTCATATCTTGAGGCACATCCTGAGGCATGTGAACTATTCAAGGAGGCTGGATGCTATAAGTTTTGTCAGAATCTCCAAGGGTACCATCAAGGTATTATAGAAGCTTTTACCAAAGGTTTTGATGGCTTTAGGGTTCAACTTGGTCCTGTGGTAATGAAGATTGATGAGACCATTTTTGCAGTAGCTACAAAAATTCCCGGTGAAGGAAAAATGTGGTTTAAGACTACCTCAATCAAATAAGTCGATTTCATGTCATTCCTCAAGGAAGAACATCAACATATGAAGTGGAAAAATGATATCCCTAGGAGTTATTTGGAGGAGAAATGACAAACTTTGCTAAATATAATTTAGGTCTACATCACTTGTGAGGGGAGGTATGGAAGAACCATGCTCTACCACTTCAGAATGTTCCTCCATTTCACAGGTAAGCAACCTCTGAATATTCCATTTTACCTTGTCAAGAGTCTCACCAAAATGGCTTCTAAATTTTAAGCCAAGCCTCACATAGCTAGCAGTAGTTTGTTTCACCATGGTCTGATCAAATTGATAGTTCTAGAAGATCTCAACAAGAGAAACAAAACTTTGGATTATCTCTTGTTTTGGGGAGAGTTTGGAAAAGAAATCCAACCCAAGAAAGGAGGAACTCCCTCACAATAATTGACTTCCCCAAATACCAGTAAGAGTTTGGATTAGGTATTTGCAGAAAATATCTATAAATAGTTAAGGAGGAGATATAATCCCCTAGTTTGTAGGATCTGGATGTAATTGTAAGTTATAAAAGGTATAATTCCATATGGGATAAGGGTTATACCTGAAGGGAAGGATGGCATGGAAATATCACCATCCATTGTAAAGATGATTCAACAGGTTGTAAGTGAATTTTTGGGATGAATACAAAGAATTTTTGTTTCTAGATTCTTGTGTCATGATCATGTGGTGAAGTGATTCTTGATGTAACTTGTTATTCTATTGTTTCACATACTATTTCTTTCTATATTGTTTATGAGAAGATTATGTTCAGGATTTGTTCTCAACACCCTATACTAGCTTAAAACAATATTTATGTTTTCTTCCAAGTTTGAATGTAGAATTCAGATAAGCTCTACTCCGCATTTGGATTGAACCCTAATCTGTTATTCATTTCCATCTCACAAAATATAAGGATCCACTGACATGATTGCCTTTCATGGTTACATATGATTTCAGTTATTCCCTCATTTTACAGCTTTAACCTTTGACTCCATTTTGCCCAATGCTCCTCTTATGCTGTCCCAACCAAAAACTCAAAAACAAACCTTCTATCCTCATACCTAGCCTAATATTCAATTCAAACAAAGTTAAATCATACAAAGAGATACCTCTCTGAGTCTTGGAGGGATAGATCCTTGACTCAAAGTGGTTTTTTGGTTACCTCTGTCAATTTCTCCTTCAACCTGGGAAATTACAGAGTGTTAACATAATGGTGACCATATTGGGGACTTCTCCAGGAAAGCATATCAAGTTTCCAGATCTGATTACTGATGGTGGACAATGACCGGACACAAGAAGGATGATATCATTCACCTAGTGACTCAAATCTCTAGATCAGTTCCTATTCGAAGACTCCACTGGAGGAAGAACCCAAAACATGACAAAGAAATCTGGAAAGATCAGGTATTCAAGTTCAAATTGTATTCAAGACATTGTTAGATTTATCTGTAATTATTTTCTCTCCTATTATAATCCTGGTCAAGAGTATATTTCTGAAATTCATAATGATCAGTTTCAAGCTGAAGAGCCTCAAAGGATTCAGCCTTTACTTATAGATCTAGTACACACTCCAATATCTGTAGATAGCCCAGTGAGACACAAAACTTATGCTTGATCTCCTACCATTGTTGAAATTCTAGTTAGCTATAAGCCCCTTGCTTTTCCTCCTATGCCTGCACAAATCCTAGACAAATACAAGCCCCTAGATTTTCCTCCTAATCTCCATGACCTGCCAATTACCCCAATAATATGCCTAGGTTTGATGGAGAAAATGTGAAGATCACTGCTGAAAAGCATATCCAAAGTATTGAGGATTTTCTCGATCTGTTTGAGGTGGAATATGATGATGTCTGCATCAGAATGTTTTCCCTATCATTTCAAGGTAAAGTTAAAAGTTGGTTTAAGAATCTTCCAGCTACAAGCATTGACAATTTTCATCAATTTACGCAAGTTTTCCTGGATAGATGGATGATCATGGGAAATGTCTTTTTCATCCTAGAATAGTATGACCACTTGAAAAGACATTTGGGAGAGACAATGCAACATTTTTCAGCTAGGTTCAATAAAGTGTATCATTCAATGCCTGCTGATATAAGGCCACCCCCATGATTAGCTCACTTGCATTACCATGATGATTTTGATCCAGAGATGGATTTCCAATTAAGATAAATGAACACTACAACCCTTGAAGAAATGAAAAATGTTGCAGTTGACGTGGAAGCTAACCTGCTGAACAGAAAGGAAAGATTGAAAGCATTGATGAAAGACAGAACAAAAAAGGAACATCTGATATCTTCAGAAATGAAATTAGATATTTTGACTAACACAGTAAATGAAGTAATGCATAATATTAGTAGAAAAGGGGAACTTTCTATTCGAAAACCTTATGTTCCATTAGTGCCAGAAAGGACAAAGATGAAGGTCCCCAAGATTTTTCCAATTCAGCCTCATTATTTTGTTCCACCCAATGATTACTTCATGTATTTAATCCATGACATAACCAAAGATGAAGTTCAAAATCCGATGGTGATAAAAAACCCTCCTGAGATGATGTGCATGTGCAATGACCTTGCATATGTATATGATGATTATATGGTCGATATTGAGGATAATTTTTCAAACCAACTAGTATTATCTTCATGAGAAGAAGAAGCTAGATTATCACAATGCAAAGATGACAATCAAACCCTGCATACTAGGCAACATTGCAAGAGGGAAAATGCAGAGAATTTTCAAGAAAGTGAAAACTGCTTGCCCCTATGTTTTGCCTCACTCCTGAGAGAACATTGCAAGAATATTGTAAATAGTAAGAATGAGGATTGTTTTGATGAACCGGTTGAGGAAAACAGGGATGATATAGAACTTGCTTCAGATCCATAGGTGCAACCCTTGAATCTTTTTGAATTTCAAACCTTAGATGAAATCATAGAGCCTGGGACAGGTGATGAGCTGATCCATTTTGATTCCCTTCCCTTATGCTTTAGTTCATTTCAGATTGTGAGAGGTAATATTGGTCTACATCAAAAAAATTTCCCTATCATTGCAAGGTAAATATAAAAATTGGCTTAAGAATCTTCCAGCTGCAAGCATTGGCAATTTTCATCAATTTATGCAGGTTTTCCTAGATATATGGGTGATCATGGGAAATTTCTTTCTCATCCTAGAAGAGTATGACCACTCAAAAACACAACCGGGAGAGATAGTGTGACATTTTTCAGCTAGGCTCAATAAGGTGTATCATTCAATGCCTGCTGATATAAGGACACCCCCAGGATTATCTCACTTGCATTACCCTGATGCTTTCGATCCAGAGATGGATTTACAATTAAGAGAAAGGAACACTGCAACCCTTGACGAAATGAAAAATGTTGTAGTTGGCGTGGAAGCTAACCTACTGAACAAAAAGGCAAGATTGAAAGCATTGATGAAAGATAGAATAGAAAAGGAACATCTGATATCTTCAGAAATGAAATTAGATATTCTGACTAACACAATTAATGAAGTAATGCATAATATTAGTAGAAAAGAGGAACTTGTTGTTCGGAAACCTTATGTCCCATTAGGGCCAAAAGGGACAAAGATCAAGGTCCCCAAGCTTTTTCCAATTCAGCCTTAGTATTCTGATCCACCCAATGATTACTTCATGTATTCAATCCACGACATAGCCAAAGATGAAGTTCAAAATCAGATGGTGATAAAAAAAACCTCCTGAGATGATGTGCATGTTCAATGACCTTGCATATGTATATGATGATTATATGGTCGATATTGAGGCTGATTGTTCAAACCAACAAACATTATCTTGATGGGAAGAAGAAGCCAAATTATCACAATGATAATATAACAATTGAACCCTGCATACTAGGAAAGATTGCAAGAAGGAAAATGGAGACAATTTCAAGAAAGTGAAAATTTCCTACCCCTTTGTTTTGCCTCACTCCTGAGAGAACATTGCAAGCAGATTGTAAATAGTAAGAATGAGGAGTTTTTTTATGATGCCTGCATCATAATTTTTTCCCTATCATTGCAAGGTAAAGTTAAAATTTGGTTTAAGAATCTTCCAGCTGCAAGCATTGAGAATTTTCATCAATTTACGCAAGTTTTCTTGGATAGATCGGTGATCATGGGAAATATATTTCTCATCCTAGAAGAGTATGACTACTTGGAAAAGACAGTTGGGAGAGATAGTGCAACATTTTTCATCTAGGTTCAATAAGGTGTATCATTCAATGCTTGCTGATATAGGTCCACCCTCAGGATTAGCTCGATTAGCTCCCTTGCATTACCCTGATGCTTTTGATCCAGAGATGGCTTTCCAATTAAGAGAAAGGAACATTGAAACCCTTGAAGAAATGAAAAATGTTGCAGTTGACATGGAAGCTAACCTGTTGAACATAAATGCAAGATTGAAAGCATTGATGAAAGACAAAACAGAAAAGGAACATCTTATATCTTTAGAAATGAAATTAGATATTTTGACTAACACAGTAAATGAAGTAATGCATAATATTAGTAGAAAAGAGGCACTTTCTATTCAAAAAACTTATGTTCCATTAGTGCCAGAAAGGAAAAAGATCAAGGTCCCCAATATTTTTTCAGTTTAGCCTCAATATTCTGATACACCCAATGATTACTTCATGTATTCAATCCACGACATAGACAAAGATGAAGTTCAAAATCAAATGGTGATAAAAAAAACCCCTGAGATGATGTCCATGTTTGATGAACTTGCATATGTATATGATGATTATATGGTCGATATTGAGGCTGATTGTTCAAACCAACCAACCTTATATTCATGGGAAGAAGAAGCCAAATTATCACAATGAAAAGATGACAATCGAACCCTGCATACTAGGAAAGATTGCAAGAAGAAAAATGTAGAGAATTTTCAAGAAAGTGCAAACTGTTTGCCCCTGTGTTTTTCCTCACTCCTGATAGAACATTGCAAGAAGATTGTAAATATTAAGAATGAGGACTGTTTTGATGAACCAGTCGAGGAGAACATGGATGATATAGAACCTTCTTCAGATCCATAGGTGCAACCCTTGAATATTTTTGAATGTCAAACCTCAGATGAAATCATAGAGCCTGGGACAGGTGATGAGCTGATCCATTTTGATTCCCTTCCCTTATTCTTTAGTTCATTTCAGATTGTGAGAGGTAATATTGGTCATATTCTGGTTGAGAATCACAGTGTAAGCCATGAAGTTCCAGTAGAACCAATGTCACAATCATCTAAATCACTTTATGACCCAATAGTTGATATGATGGATAGTTTGTGTTTTCAAAGTCAGGTTTCATTTATCCCTAATGATTTAAAAAACTGTTATGATATGGATATGATCAGACAGTTTGCCCCATGTCCTGGATCACTAGAAATATCATTACAAAACTCATCAGATAAAGTGCAAGCATGTCCTAAAGTGTTTGAAGACATGGAAAACACACGTGCAACACCAGGTAAGGAAGTTGAATTGACTAAATCATAAAACCAAGAAATAGGTCAAGTCTATCTTGATCCTATAGATATATATGCAGAGAAGATTTTTATCATAGATCCACAATAAATTTCCAATATTTGTAAGGTTCATCAAGCTCCCTATGATGATGACCAGGCTCACAATCACTTTCAAATACCAATGACAGATCTATTTCTGAGTTGGGTGAAAAACATTGAAAGGGCCAAGGTGCCAGATCCAACATTTGATTGGTCATACTGGATATTTCATATTGATTAAGATCAAGCATTCTCAGGTTAGAATAGGATATATGTACATAAATAAGATCGTTAGATCAATTTTTTTTTAATTATTAGATTTACAGTATGCAAATAAGCTTGTCAGGAAAGCACATGGTCTATTTTATTTCTGTTTACTTCAAAACTCAATCAACATCAAAATGAATAATCAACTAGTTTCCAATCACTACATTGCAGGACAGATCAAGATACAGGTTGTGGGATCAACCCAATGGATAAGGCATTGATTTACGAATCCAAATATCTTAGATTCTTGGCACCTCCTCAGGAACTTCCATCCCCATTTGGAGCCTATGTTAGGGTCCTATAGTATAGCCTTCTGTTCTCCAGTTACCTATTTGGGAATTTTCTTTGATCATTTTGAGAATTTTTTCATGATAAGATGCTCAGGAGTAATGGTCCAGTGGTGTATATTTTGTTTCAAAGAGATGTCCAAGTATATCCAAAGTTGGCAAGTGGTAAGTTGGAATTATGATGCATACCTATGAGTCTTTGAAGGTTTAGAGTGGCTCAATCACTGGATTTCATGAATTAGGTTATATTTTAATTGTGGCATAAAAGTTTACTTTTGGTCGCTAAAAGAGAAAATCTTATAGCCGTTAGCTACTGAAAGTAAAAAAAATCGATAGCTAAACGACTTATTCACGTCTATCGTTAGCTGCCAAAATTACCGAATATATCAAGGGTTTAAAAGAGTCTTGTCATTCCCAGATCGACGATTGTACGCAGTCATCATTTGTGTTTATGCTGCCTAAACTGTTTTCAGTCATCATTCGTCCAATCCTCATAAAGAATGATCATTTGTTGATCCTTGGTCCAGATCAAGTAATCATAACACTAAATCGTGCCCACCCGTGTCAATTGATCCTGAAAAAATGGTCATGAGACTTCCCCTGATTTGAATTGGTTGATGGGTGGTTTCTAATTTTTTTAAAGCTACCCACAGGTGCCCAAGATTTCATCCTTTGACTCTATCCTCGTTTCTTACTGTTCTACCCCACCTTCATTTTCATTTGAGTTCATCATTCGTATTCACATACCCCGACCACTTTGTAATTTTCAGAGTTACTTTTAAGTGTTTTTTAGGAAATTGGGTGATGAAGAGATCAACAGGAGGTACCCTTCTGAGGAAGGAATTTCAGGATACCTCATATCTTGAGGCACATCCCGAGGCTTGTGAACTATTCAAGGAGGCTGGATGCTATAATTTCTGTCATAAGCTCCAGGGGTACCATCAGGGTATTGCAAAAGATTTTTCCATGGGTTTTGATGGATTTAAGGTTCATATTGATCCTATGGTAATGCATATTGATGAGGCCAGTGTTGCAGCAACTACATAAATTCTTGGTTAAAGATAAAGGTGGTTTAATACTACCTCAATCAAAGAAGTTGATTTCAGGTCATTCCTCAAGGAAGATCATCAACATATAAAGTGGAAAAAGGATATCCCCAGGAGCTATTTGGAGGAGAAATGGCAAACTTTGCTAAAGATGATTCAGGTCTACATCACTTGTGAGGGGATGTATGGAAGAACCATGATCTACCACTTCAGACTGCTCCTCCATTTTACAGGTAAGAAGCCTTTGACTATGCTATTTTACCTTCTCAAAAGTCTAACCAAAATGGATTCCAAAGTTCAATCCAAGCCTCAAACAACTAGCAATAGTTTGTTTCACCATGGTCTGATCAAATTGATAGTTCTAGAACATATCAGCAGGAGAAACAAAACTTGGGATTATCTCTTGTTTTGGGGAGAGTTTGGACAATAAGTCCAACCCAAGAAAGGAGGAACTCCCTCACAATAATTAACTTCCCCATAGACTAGTAAGAGAAAAAGAAGAGCATTGACTCTTGTAGAAGCTGCCACAAAAGCCTCTCCATCAAAATCAAAGAACCCTTAGCTGTAGAAATGCAAGCAGAGCCATCAACTGTAGAAGTGGAAAACCCTGAAGAAGCTGGAAAACCATCAAAGAAGAAGGTCAACAAACAAACTAACGTCCATAAACTAAAAGACAAAATTGCTAAGTTCAAGGTATTAGAAAGACACCTGAAGAAAGAGAATGAGACTCTTAGGAAATCTTCCCTCAAAATTGGATCTGCATTAGATAAATTGGCCATCAAGTATGAAAATACAAAACACAAGAACAAGAAGCTTCTCAAACATAATGACAGATTGAAGAACATGAACAAGGTGTTGAGGTTTAATATTGCTCAAAAAAATCTCAAACCCATAGCTCACCTCAGACTTGATACCCCGACTGAAGATACCCTTAGTATGAGATGAGGTGATTATAAAAGATGAAGAAGGGTCAAGGGGAAACTCATTAGCTGCCAAAAATCGTGCCCAGGATATCGACAACTAAATACACTGTGTTTTGGCCTCTTAGTTGCCGAAAGTTCTGTTATCAGCAGAAAACACAAAGATGTCCACAGATTAGGACAAATAGATTTCTCAATGATATCCAAGATTTCCAGGATGATTTTCCAATGCCAATACATCTCCAAGATGCTGCTGTCAAGGTTAATATCGAATTATATTTGGTTTTTTAAGAAAGTCAAAGTTTATCTCTTTTCTTGGGAAAAAGTTTTATTTTCCCTACCTTTTGGATCATAGTCAGTAGGAAGCTATTTTGATTTTTACCCTTTCAGTGGTAAAAATCCATATATTGTAATAGACTAAGGATATATGGTATGATTTTGGAGATGAGATTAAATCTCTATTTTGATTTTGTATTAATTAGGTATTTGCAGAAAATATCTATAAACAGTTAAGGAGGAGATTTGATCCCCTAGTTTGTAGGATCTAGATGTAATTAGAAGTTATAAAAGGTAGAATGCCATATTGGATAAGGGTTATAACTAAAGGTAAGGATGGCATGGAAATATCACCATGCATTGTAAAGATGATTCAGTAGGTTGTAAGTGACTTTTTGGGATGAATACAAAGAATTTTTGTTTCTAGATTCTTGTGTCATGATCATGTGGTGAAGTAATTCTTGATGTAACTTGTTATTCTATTGTTTCACATACTGTTTCTTTCTGTATTTTTTATGAGAAGATTATGTTCAAGATTTGTTCTCAACACCCTGTACTAGCTTAAAACAATATTTATGTTTTCTTCCAAGTTTGAATGTAGAATTCAGATAAGGTTTGATCTACATTTGGATTGAACCCTAATCTGTTCTTATTTTCCATATCACAAACTATAAGGATCCACTAACATGATTTCCTTGCTTGGTTACATATGATTTTAGTTATTCCCTCATTTTACATCTTTAACCTTTGACTCCAGTTTTCCCAATGGTCCTCTTCTGTTGTCCCAACCAAAAACTCAAAAACAAACCTTCTATCCTCATACCTAGCCTAATATTCAATTCAAACAAAGTTAAATCATACAAAGAGATCCCTCTCCGAGTCTTGGAGGGATATATCCTTGACTCAAAGTGGTTTTTTGGTTACCTCTTTCAATTTCTCCTTCATCCTGAGAAATTATGGAGTGTCAATAGATAGCGCAAAACTTTTCGTTTGCAAGGAGTGCAAAGTGACTGCTGCAAGGCATGCACAGTCTCCTGTGAGAACTTAAGTCTTGCGTGAGAAACTGTTGCAAGGAGTGCACCGATCCAAAATTTGACTAAGTGTCAAAGTAGCCCTCTGAGGAGTCAAAGGGTTTGAGAAGTGAAGCTCAGAAGAGATAATGGGAAGCTTACATCGAGTGTTGCAAAGAAGTGCACAAGGCCAAGAATCGACAAAGTGTCGAGAACGAGACTGTGAAGCGCAAGGAGTGCGTAGGTATGTTCTTTTGAAGGAATCACTAAGTTTGAATTTTGTCGGAGATTACAAATTCACAAGGAGTGCATCAGAGTTGATATCAGGAGAGACATCGACCAAGAATCAACAGGAAGGGAGAAATATGTTGAAAGTGAAAAGTTATAGTTGATATCCATTCAAGGGAAGTGAGACTGTCCCAGGTCGTTGGATCTGGGAAAGTTACATGATCGTTAGTCGTAAGTTCCTTCAAGGATTCATGAATCAGAGGATCCAAAGTATCGAGGAGTAAAAAATCTTGAAGTTGTGAAGCGCGAAGAGATCACCACTGTTGGTTGTTGGAGGGGGAGAAAATCGTAAGTAACTCCTCCGTTTGGATTTCACGTAGAAAGAGACCAACTGCATTCAAGGCAGCTGAAACCCGAAGTCACGAAGCGCGAAGAGATCGACACCATTGTTTGTTGGAGGGGGCGATAATCATAGATCTGGTTTTGAGTAACTCCTCCATTCGGAGTTCACATAGAAAGAAACCAACTGCATGCTAGGCAACTGGAACCCAAATTTGTGAAGAACTTGGGAAGGAGCCCGCGATTCCATAGGACCCGCGGATAAAGAGAAACAGGGACCCATGTAAAGCATTCCAGGGCCATTGAAGGCCTAGAAGAGATAATCTACCTCAAGAGATAAATATCCTTGATCGAGAGGTCATGGACCCTTTAGGAGAGAAGGGGGGGTATGCATCAAGTGGTATCAGAGCCTGATTTCATCTGTAGATTTCAGGAATAGGAGAAAAAAGAGATAGTCTGATACCATTAAGTGGTATCAAAGCCTGAAATTGTTTTCAGGAAATGAAAAAAGAGCTCGAATGTGTACTCTGTGTATGAGAGACATTCAACACAATTCCACCAAGGAGACGTGTGGAACCACCTTTAGCCAATTGAATTGTAGAAAGAGAAACGAGAGAGCTCCATGCGATATTAGAGGCGATGGAGGTAGTGGAGAGGAGATCACCTGATGCTGGGGACATTAGTGATGAATAAAGTGAAGAAATCGAAGTTGGGGACATGGGAAAATGTTGCTGAGGAACGCTTGCTGAGAGCGGTAGTTAAACTATGAGCTAGAGAAAAGATAGAGATCCCAATGTATGAAGGAAACTTGGATGCTGAAGAGCTATTAGATTGGATAAGATCCATGGACACATATTTAAACTATGAAGATGTTGATGAGGAGAAAAAGGTGAGACATATGGTTACCAAACTAAAAGGACATGCAACACTATGGTGGGATAAACTACAGGCTAAGAGGAGAAGCAAAGGCAAACAAAAGATAAAGAATTGGGACAGAATGGTAGCCAAGCGAAAGGATAAATTCATGCCCAAATATTATCAGATAAATCTATTTAGGAAGTTGCAGAACCTGAGACAAAAGGGTATGACAGTGAAAGAGTACACAGAGGAGTTCTACAACTGAATATTAGGATTGGACAGTGAGAGAAGGATGAGGAAAAAAATTTCAAGTACATAAATGGCCCGATGTATGAAATCCAAGATGAGATCAACATGATGTTAGTAAGGACACTAGAGGATGTTTATCAGATTTCTATGAAGGCAAAAGAGAAGTTGGCCATGAAATAAAGTCAATGAAATAGAGGCAAAATCCCAAGAAAAGGAAAGATATTTTGGATAGAACCTCTTACAAATTGGTGGAATACATACTGTCTCATGGTAGCCCTATGTTGGATATTTTATGAATAGTGAATTAGTTAAATTGTACAGAAATTGTGGATGGTTGACGCATCTTCTTTGTAGCATGTTTATGGATCACTTAATTAATATCATGAACAATAATCATCTTTCTTCCCTTCCATGATTTAATTTTCCACTAATTACAAATCCCATCACCTTCCTATTTCATTTTTTCATTCCTTGTTCTAAGATTAATTACAATCAAGAGAATTCCTGTGTTAAAATGGATGAAAGTGGCAGTGTCTTGTGTGGATTGCAGTGTGGTTTTATTGGTTTTATTTACATTTGATTATTGTTGTCATTGAGAAGTGAACATGTCTTATCCCCTTTCATTATATCATATTTTCACTCAATACAAACCCCTCACATATCCATGAACCCTTTTTCTCCCCCTTGCTCGTTGA
Organism: Picea engelmannii; assembly: GCA_009831015.1. NCBI lineage: Eukaryota > Viridiplantae > Streptophyta > Pinopsida > Pinales > Pinaceae > Picea > Picea engelmannii. The sequence goes on along the minus strand of ML777246.1, from coordinate 1,418,055 downwards.
TTAATAGCAAAACAATTTGTATGGATTGGATTGCATGAGTCTGATACATTATGAGCCAAATCTATTTCACATTTTTAAGAGTTGTCATAAATGGTTATTTAAAATACTATTTTCTAATCGATTACACATGCAGGATGATTTTTTTTCAGTCGAGGAAGCCATGGGCGAGAAAACAGAGGTAGAGGTAACTGGAACTGAGGCCCAAGAAGGCTTAGGTTCTCTATAATTTTGACGTTGATTCAGAAGATCTTGGAAAAAAAATTCATACAGGATTATTTAATTGGATTGGGCATGGAATAGTTTGACCTAGGCCCGAAAGGCCTCATTTCCAAGCCCCACAAGCACCCAGGATCCCTGTACCTCCTCATGTCTCATTACAACCCGAGGTTCCTGAAAATGATGGATGGCAGGAGATGGTGAACCCGACAGTCTCCCAACATTGTGGTTGGCCCAACATGTCTTGGCCTCCTCCTCCGTCGGTTAACCCCATTGCCCAAGCTTCCCTTGATCACTTGCCAATGCAATCCTCCCATGCTAGCAAGAGATTGAAGACAAAATCCCACCATGCACTTGATAAAGGAAACGCCATTTCTCCATCTTCCTCACCCTCCAATGACTCTAACAAATTCATGTCTTCCCGGATTCATTTGAGGGACGATTGTTCCCACGTGATCAATAAGATTAAGCCTAAAGGCTCTGCACAACCTAAGGCAAATTCAGGAAAATCAAGAGTTGACAACAACAACCAAGGAAAGGTTGCATCAAAGACTCAGAAATATGGATTTTGATTTTTATGTTATCTATTGTTTCATGACAGTGGACTTCATGGATCTTTGGACAACATGTTTTATTTTGGATATATGAGTATTATTTTTTGAAATGATTTCAAATTTCATGAGCTAAAATTGCCAAAAGTAAATATGTTGATGGGAGACACAAGAAGGGTGTTTTTCTTAAGTAATGGTTGTGTTATGATTCTTATGATTGTTATGAACTAAAGGGAGTCACAAGGAGTCCCACATACTATTTATTATTTATTTATGACCCTTATTATGATTATTACTTTGCCCCCTAACTAAAGTTAGTTGAGTGTTTAATTAACTTAACTAGTGAGTTGTTTCAACTACTTCAACCAATTATAATTTGTTATAAGCAAAAGGAAGGGAGGAACAAGAAGAGGGTAGAAGCAGAAGCATGCTAAGGTTTTCTCTTTGATTTTATGGTGAGATAGTTCAGTTTTCATTCATTCATATATTCATCACAACCTAATTCTATTTTGTTATAGCAGGGTCTTATTGTAGACAACAATATTCAGGGCTGAATCAAATTATTCAAACACTTGTTTTTTAGAGGTGTTGATCTATGTTTGATAGTCTGTCTAGATTTGTTTGTTTGTGAATTAATCATCATGACTGATAAAGGCTATTGTGCAGAGTTGAGTGGGCAACAATCTGTGGCAAGATGATCCAAATTTTAGAGTTCATTTTTGGTTTTCTGTTAGAGGTCCGTTTGTATGTTCCATCAGGGATGTCTATGTTTGACTTTGGTCCAAGATTTCTGTATGATATTTTGTAAAGAAAATTACACTTTGGTGACTTGTAATGAAATAAAGGATTTCTTTATGTCTCAACTGTCTTGATTATCATCTTGGTGTCTTTACTTATGTTCTTACATTTATTTCAACAACTGTTATATTTAGAAAATTACATGAAAAGTAAATTTCCAGCAAGTGTTTTGTTGATAAAAGACTAGCCTAAGCACTCATAATTAATACTTGTCAGTTAGGATGTTATTTTTGTTGTCTATAAACATAAGGTGATATTCCTATCTACTTTTGTTTAACCAAGTAAAGTATGAAAATGCTTGAGTAAGATCCATTCATATATTTTCCTCAACATCTTGCACATGGGATGAGAGCCTTCCTTATGTCTAGCACAACTACAACCTAGCCCCGCATAGCTAAACCGGCCACAACCCCTTTCAAGTGGGGTTGGGATTCCAACCATTGGGTCCCATAAATGTTGCACTGCCCCTTGCTGTCACCTCGACTGACTCATCTCCTGCTCCAATTGAAACTGACAAAGCCACCTGGTTAATTGAGAACATCCAACATATCTTCCAACAGGTTCAATATATCCTACATAAGTCCAATGACAAGTACAATCAACGCCATGATCAACATTGGGTGCCACATAAGTTTCAGGTGGGAAACAAAGTTTGGTTGTACTTGCAGAAACAACTCCTTACAAAACCCTATTGGAAGTTTCACCCACTCCATTATGGGCCATACACCATCACCAAGGTTGTGGGGGACAATGTGTTTGAGCTAAAAATTCCTCCTTGCCTTGGCTTGCACCCAGTGCTCAACGTGGATCTCCTTTGGTCTTATTTCCCACCATTATTGAACACCTCAGAAGTAGGAGAACAATTGACACCAAAAGAGCTCAACCCCGACTGCATACAACATGCATATAGTCATCATATTTTGGACACATATATCAAGGGCACTCGACATCAAAGGATCCAGCTTTATTGAGCCATAAAAATAGGGCAGCTCTTGCACCAAGGCAAGTGGCTCACCCAGGGCCGAATTCAGCAAAAATTTCTTCATCTGATGGGGGAACTCAACAGAATAGAGACCATTAATTCCTAAGGAGGGAGGATTAATCTAGGTTGATATCAGTGGCCACCCACCTTTTCCAATTGGCTCAAAACAGTTTTTTGGCAATTTTGGTAATTTACTATTTTTAGCAGTTTTTTGGGTCCTGAACATCCAAAGCCGTTTTGAGCCCCTAAACAAAGTTTCTTTCCGAAAACAGGGAGAAACATGCTAGTTCCTTTAATGTTTCTCACATCAAAGTTGTATTCCTCTGATATATATTTCTAACAAGGTATTGAGTGCGTCAAATGGAGATCGTATGAAAAAGTTACGACCCCGGGAAGTTGATGTACTTACTTACCCAAACAGGGCCCACATGACTTTTTACGCTTCATCTCCTAGGGTTAGGTTTTGGATGTATAGGGTTTTTGACATTCCTTTTTATTGTAAAATTCCTTTAGAGCCTCATTATAACTAGCTTCTTGTGAATGAGCACAGCCGTCACATCTCTTATCAGAGATAAGTCGCCACCATTCTAGCAAGCTTGTTTTCTACTGCATTTTACAGTTTCAGCTTATTTCCTTATTGAATAGAAAATCAGTTTTATTGAATCTCTGTTATTCTGTGTTAATCATCTATTAATAATCTGTAGTCATTTCGTTCTTCTCATAAAATCCATATCATCGGGCCACGACGCGAGCGCTAGTAGGTTGTGACATGGAAGTTGCCACACCTCTTCCTTAATTTCTGGTTTCTTTGAATGGCCCCTATACTCCTGTGATTCGGATTAGCAAGAATCATCAAGCCCGCATAAACTAATAAAACCCATGTCAATAATCCATATACATAAACCATACTATAAGCAATCATATGTCACAAGTGCGTAAAATGAAATACTCAATAAAAATACAATTCACTCCATGAATCAATCCAAAGTCGAAGGAAGTCCACTGATTCGATCATCATCCAGAACCTGTCACGTGTCCTGCACACTCAGGAAAACTTGTCAATAGCATATGCCAATACATATACATCAAATAAAAATAAGTCACAACACATCATCATCATCATGTATAATCCATAATAAAAAAAAAAACACAATGTACCATAATCGGATCACTTGCATGCAAGTGTCCTCAAAGAATAAGTAAATAAAGTGTACTCGGTAGAGAGGGATGTTACATACACCCCTTGTTGTTTTACAATTTGTCCCGAAGTTGTACAGTATATAAATGCAAGTAAATAAATGTATCTGGCATAGATCTATATGTCTAATCTATCAAAAAAGTAAGGAAACTATTGATGCATCTCATATGCATCCTCCTAGGTAGCCGAGTGTGAAATATATTTGTCCCACTAGACCTTGACCTGATCTATTATAAGACGCCATAGTTGTCGAATACGATTGTCCAAAATATGGATTGGCTCCGCCATGAGAGCACCCTCATCTGAAACCTACAAAGAACTCATGTCAATAACATGTGAAGGATCACTAATATAATGTCTCAAAATATATACTTGAAATACATTTGTTATAGAAAGTGTAAGACCTAGGGCCTTGGAATAGGATTTTGTGAGTAAAAGTATCTAAGGCTATAAAACTCAACGTAAGTGTCTAACTAGGGAATGGTGAAACCCATTGTGTAATTGGTTTCCTCAAGAAGCTCCACTCACACTGGAGTTAAGCACAAGGTTGCAAGAATTTGGTTGTAGATATAGTCCTCTAATACCTTGCTAGCATCAAAGATATTTCTAGGCTTCTATTTGTATCTCTAGGTTTCGCTAGTTCCTTTACCTCCTTCAGAGGTGGTGCTTTCGATATTTCAGGATTTTCTATCCTTGACATAAGGGGGACCAAACCTATGACTGTTCTCCTAAGAATTGGTTATACCATGGTGACTTTAGTTTCTTGACCTAGGTATCCACATAGGATGCTTACAAGGGTTATTTTGTAGGTACCCTAAGTCATATAGGGATCGGAAAATACACATACTTTATGCATGATTTTCTCTTCATATGAATCTAACCTATTTTGGTGTGAATCCTAAGAGGGTCCTTATAAATGATTCTATTACCTCCAGTCTATTGTTAGGGAGTCTCATCCCCTCTTGGGAGAGGCATACCTTCTTTAGTTCAGGAGGTCCCTTCAACCTTCATATCATCTTTTTATGCATAGGCCTATAGCTTTATTTAGGAGTGTGCACTTTTTTTATTAGTTGGCCTTAGGATTTTGTATTGCATTACGAGTTTTTAGTCATCATGGAGAAAGACAATCCACCTCTTTGGTCTCTTATTATTTTGAATAAACCACCACAGTTTGGTCCTATAATGAAGCCTCCTTCTAAAAGGTGTAGAATTAATAAAAATGGTAAATATATCTCCACCACCCAGAATCATGATCATCCTACCATGAGTATTTATTTAGATATGAATGTATTGGGAAGATCTTCGAATCCATTATCTACTATGATTCATGGGGTCCCCTTGATTCACTCATCATCAGTTGTTTGGATCCCAGAGGCTCCCTCACCTACTGCTACCCAACCAATGGTCTCTACTCAACCCATGGGAACGAGTTAGTTTGTATTCCCCAGCAATACACCCAATCATCGTACTCATTCCATGCCTTGGGCCTCTAATCCTTTCTCTTTTGGTATGCCATACATGACTTAACCACAAAAGAGGTTGATTAAATCTTACATTCCTCCATAGTTTCTGTTGGAATGGTTCCTCAAGGCCTTATTTCCTTACATTTCAAAGGATGTTTCTACATCCATAGTGACATATGATGAAGATGTCATCTTCAAATCCCAACAATTAGATCTCCTATATGCCCAATATGGAATGCTATATGAAATTATCTTTGATGTGTCATGTTTAAATTACAATCCTCGATAAAAGACTGGGCCTCATGCCGATGACATCATAGGCTTTGCAAGTGTCAAGACTATAGATCAGGTGTGGAACCAGTTGAAATATTTCTCTCTTAACCCGTATGTAGTAGGACAAGCTACAACTTCATCCTCAACCACCCAGTTAGTGGATGTGCATTCTTTACTATCGAAGAACCCAAACGATGACCAACAACCCGAAGGGAATAAGAAGAAAGGTTGTGGTAAGAATCATAAGGGTGGGGAAGAGTTATGGAGGTGAGACGGAATGTCACCACGGCTAGGGCCTAAACCCTATCCGCCTCTCTTTGGTTTTCGATTGCAGGGTCACGGACTACAGTAGCTGATCAGAACCTTTGCTTTCTTGGCATCCAGGGCCGCGGATCGGAGTTTTCAAAGCCAGTGTTTCACCTGCGTTTCCCAAGTTTTTTGCATACGTTTTGGAGCAGTGCTCTGCCTCTGCGACTTGCTCCGTCCTTTTGTTTGCTGGAGGTCGCCGCCCTGCTACGATGGCCCCAGATCCGTTTGCCGAAATGGAAAAAGATCCTTTGGAATCATTCAAAGCGTTAGTCCACTCGGCAGGACCTAAATCCAAGCCTTCTCTTTCGTCTAAGTTTGTTAAGAATATGGAGGAGATCCCTTCTCTAGAGCTATCCCTAGAGGGGACTTGCAATCTTTCCCTCCTTCTAGCAGAAAAGGCCCTCATCAAAAAGTTTACGGGGTTATGGCCCAGCCCCAAAATGGTGGAGGCATGGATGGATGATCGTTGGAAGTCACTGATACAGGAAAACGTTTCTCTGTGCGCAATAGGCAGGGGTTTTTTTGTCTTCAGTTTCTCGAGGGCAGAGGACCGTGACCTAGTTTTCAGATCTCGACCCTATTTCATGGGGTCGAGAGGGTTGTTCTTGGCCCCCTGGACTCTTGACTTTAATCCCGGAGCCGAGATCACCGCAGCCCCTGTCTGGGTTAAGATGCCTCGTCTCCCCTTGCATCTCTGGGGGAAAAACTCTTTGGAGGACATTGGAAATAAGCTTGGGCGCTTCCTGGACAGTGTGGAGCTGAAAGGGGATCAGTTTACCTATGCTCATGTTTGTGTTGAGGTTAACCTCGAGAAAGGACTCCCGGAATCCATTAAGCTCTCCCTGGGGGAATGGTGCCATATCCAAAAGCTGGATTACGAGCAGATTCCTCTTAAGTGCCTCTGGTGCTATGCCTACGGTCATTTTGCAAAAAGTTGCCCCAAAGCCTCTGAGGAGCCGGGACCCATCAAAGAAGATGATTTTCAGCCAATAACTAACCGACGAAGGAAGACAAGGTGAAAGGATCCACTACCGCAGGCTCCGAAGGCCACTCATTCAGCAGAGGCAACTCTAGAAAATAAAAACAGCTTTGATGCGCTAAAGGAAGATGAAGCCCAAGAACCAGAAGCAACAACAGTTAAGGAATACCCTCCAGCAGACGGAAGCCTTCCGGATTCCACCCCCCCAGAATCAGTAGCAGCGAGAGAAATTCGGGCTTCAGATCCGGAACCCTCTGCCCCAGCAGGTCTGGTTGTTTCAGTCCCATCTAGCGGCTTTGTGGAAACTTCTGAACCTGAAGACAATTCAGTTCCGTCTCCACCCCTTACCTGGGGGCGAAGGACCAACAAAGCGTGCAGAGAAAAGGAGGTGGCCTCCAACATTTCTTTAGGTTCTCAGAAAAAGCTGGATCCCTACTTTAAGGGGAAAATTCCATCCCCCTCGGTTTAATGCTCTGCTTCTGTCTACTACTGTGCTCACAGTTTGTGAGAATTTACTCATGTATGCATTTTTTGTCATTTTGTAGAATTAGCTCAAGAAGCAGATGGGATTGGTCCCCCAAGACATTCACAATAAGGTTGGCAACACTGTTAGAGGTCACCAACCTTCTTCAGATTTGTAACTTTCTGATTCTGGCTCGCCAGAATGCCACTTAATGCAACATAACCGTTCTCGTCAAAAAAAAAAAAATCATAAGGGTGGGAATAATAATTATAATAAAGACAAGGATGACAACAATAATGATAAACCTAATAATAATGATGGTGAGGGAAAAAAAGAAAAGATGAAGGTCAAGTTTCCTAGTGAAATTTGTAAAGATGATCACCTTACCCACCTTTTCCCCAAAATGGAGGAAGCCTCAAGGCTCATAATGCAACAGTCTTATGTGTTGACTAACCCATTTCCACATAACCAAAATATGACCTCGGGAGCCTCCAACACCGAAAATGTGTCAAGTGGAAGTCAAAACCCCTCGGCACATGATGGTGGTCATATATGCATCAATATGGTAAAATATGAGGTTAGTGTAGCCACTCAAACTCGTGATTATGGTTCTTCAGAACATTTTGTAGGTCCATATCCTCCTTCTCCAAAAACACCTTTTCATATTGATAAGAAGAAACCTCCACCTTGTATTCCTAAAGGATTCCTTAAGTTCTCTTCCCACAATCCTAATTCCAGATCCTCCCAAAATTACTTGATTGTCGAGGATTTGGGACAAACTTCATGAGTGATGTCATCTTTGGAGTTGCTCCAAATGTGTCATAGACAAAGGAATGCCTTGCTATCTTATTTAGGAGATCTAGAATCGTCTAGATCAAAAGTTATCAAGTTTGATGTTTTGGATGTCAAGCCTCACTTTCCTTACCATGTGGCCTTTCAAATCCATGTGGAGGGTTTGAATGTCACCATCAAGCGTACGGTCATTGATGAAGGTATTTGACATCTGTAATGTCTCTATCTTGCTGGAAAGCCATTAGCTCTCTGCCACTTTCCCAGTCCATGACCATGTTAAATGCATTTGATGGATGCTATTTCAAACCCTATGGTATCCTTCCCACTTTCTTAGTCCAGTTAGGAGACAAGACTATGGAGATCAAGGTAGAAGTGGTTAATGCGCTTCTCAACTATAATCTTTTACTGGGGTGTAATTGGACTTACACTATGACAACTCTTGTGTCAATGGTTTTCCACGTTTTATGCTTTCCTCATGGAGGGAAGATAGTGACGATAAATCAATTTTCATTTGCGCATCCCATTCCTTCTGCATTTGTGGGTCCTTCAGTCACTATTATCGATAATCCGCAGTAGGAAACTGACAACATTGGTGTCAGAATGTATTTCCCCTTGATGGGAACTTTTAATTTATCGACGTCAATCTCATACATTAATTCCATCTCTGGTGATTCTTCGTCATCATTTAGGTCTGTTCCTTTCTGTATGTCATATCTTACAGATCCATGGACCCTATCATCTCTAGATATATCATATAAAGGTCATTCACACATCGATATCATGGATGATTTTAAGGGATAAATTTTTCCCATAGGCTAATTTTCCAAGGTTTTTCCCAAAAAATGATTCTCTATTCTAAAAATGTTTCATCCAAATTCTATAGGATAAAATTATTTTACTTTTAAAATCACCAAAATTTTATACAAACTGTATAAAATCCTTATAAATTTGAATATTTTTACAAAAATATCACCAAAATGTTTATAGTTGGCATATGGAGGATTAGTAATATTCGGCAAGGTTTCTACATTTTAAAATGAATTTCCATCCTTAAAATCATCCCTAATTGGGATGGAACTGCCAGTATCTACAGTAGAAATTATGTATCAGGCTTACTGGAAGTTACTGCAAACCCAAATCCTCCCTCCTCACAGACGGAAGAGGTGGATCTCATCTTAAAGCCCATATGAGTTTAGGTCCACCTTGAGTGATATGGTTGGTCATGTCATAGTTCCTTTAGATACACATGGTATATATTTTGAAGGAAACATGGAGAAAATTTCTTCTACCATCACGATCGACATCTCTTTAACCTCTAGAAAAATAGAAAAGGTATATAATGGTGCAGATTGTTCTATTGAAGAAATTTGGACCTACACTGATCTCTTCAAGGAATTCAGAGATGTATTTTCTTGGTTGTATGAAGAGATGCCAGGGATCGACCCCATTATTTTCGAACATGAAATTAAAACTTATTTGAATGTTAAAATTGTTTGACAATGACTTAGAGTTGTAAATCCTAGGAAGGCCCCTTATATTAAGGAAGAGGTGGAGAAGTTGCTCAACGTTGGATTCATATACCTGACTCCCTTGATCGAATGGGTATCCAAACATGTTCTTGTAGATAAGAAGCAAGGAACTGTCAATGTATGTATGGATTTTAGGGACCTAAATAAAGCTCGTCCTAAAGATAACTTCCCCACTCAATTTATTGATCATATTATTGATGAGTGTGCTGGAAGAAAAGTCTTTTCTTTTATGGATGGATTTTTAGGTTATATTAAAATTCAAATTAAACCCGACGATCAACACAAGACGAAATTTATTTGTCCTTGGGATGCCTTAACATAACATAAAATTCCTTTTGGTCTTAAAAATGTCAGAGAAACCTGTCAGTGCTAGATGATATTGATCCTCACTCTCGCAAGAGGGTTGATCATTCAAATCACCTTTGAATAGTATTTGAAATATGTCACTATTATCACATTCGATTGAACCCTCAAAAATGCATATTTTACATTAGTTCTAGCCGCGTTTTTGGATTCACCGTTTCTGTGCATGGGATCATGGTGGATCCTATGAAGGTTGGGGAAATACTTTGATTACCTCCCCCATGCAATATTCAGTATCTTTAGGGCTTACATGTCAAGGCTAACTTTCTGCATTGGTTCGTAGCTAACTATGCCAGTATAACTAAGGGTTTCATGCGTCTATTGAAAAATGACACTCTGTTCATATGGGATGAGAAATCCCATCAGTTCTTTGATGCTCTTAAGAAATCCCTGGCATTAACACCTATGATGAAGCCCCCATACTACAATAAATATTTTCTTCTTTATATTGTGATGTCCAAAGGGACGATTGGTATGGTTCTGGTTCAGGAATATGGCAAGCTCCATGAGAACATTATCTGTTACCTTAGTCGAAATCTATCTGGTCCAAAACTTAAGTATTATCACGTAGAGAAACTAGCCTTAGCAATTGTCCATGCACTTTAGAGATTATGTCACTATATCTTACTCTACAAGACTACCATGGTAGCTGATATCAATGCATTTCAATAAGTAATTATAAGGTGTATCATAGGGTGGAAATACAATAAATGTATTGTGATTCTATAGGAATTTGATCTTGATTTTACCTCCACGGAATCAAATAAATCGCTAGTCTTTGGGGAACTGATGTCAAACTTCTCTAGGATGGATGAGGATATTTTTCACGATGATTCATTTGTTGATGAAAAAATCTTACTTATCTTGTCTTTGGACCCATGGTATGGAGATATTTTAATCTACCTTCAAACTTTGAAGCTTCCCTAGAATCTTTCGAGAGACGAAAAATGGTGTATTACCCACCATGACAAAAGCTACCTCATTATCAATGACATGCTATATCATCAAGGGATGGATGCTATTTTGTGTTTTTGTTTGACTCATAAGAAGGCTGAGGCTGTTATCAATTACTTCCATAGTGGGGTATGTAGTGGTCACTTATTCAGGCTTGCAACAGCCAAAAAGATATTGAGAGTTGGTTATTTGTTTTCATCAATTTTTAAAGATTGCATTGAATCGGTCAAGAAGTGTCACCCTTTCCATGTGTTCTCTCATAATATGCACTCACACCCTACCCCTCTGCACCCAATCATTATTTTCAATCCCTTCACCAAGTGGGGGGTGGATTTCATGGATTGCAACCCAACCTATGTTGGGGGGCACCATCATATTATTGTGGCAATGGATCATTTTAATAAATGGGTTGAGGCCATGCCTTCCATTAATAATAATGGTGATATTGCAACATTTTTCATATTCAATCAGATTATAGCTCAATTTAGAATCCTGAAAGATATTGTCACCGATCATGGTTGTCAATTCCAAAATGAAATGATGATAGATTAACATCTATACTTAGGTTTAAACATGATCATTCGTCACCCTAATATCCCAAGGAAAATGGACAAGTAGAGGCCGTGAATAAATCTCTAAAGACCATTTTGCAAAAGAGTGTTAGGCATAGTAAATATAACTAGCATGTGATGCTTTATGCTACACTATGGGAATACTGAACCACAGTAAATACTTCCACCAACTTCTCACCATTTTAGTTATTCCACAAAGAGTGGAGTCAATCCTTCCTATTGAATGAAAAATACCTTCTCTAAGGTTGTTCATCAATATCCTACCTAACACAATCAATCTCAAAGAATGCTTTGTACACTTAGAGAAACACGATGAGCAGTTTTGAGATGCCACGGTATCCATCGAGACAAATAAATGATGTGTTAAGGTCTAGTATGATAAATTTGTTCACCCCCGAAAGTACATTGAGGATGACTTTGTTCTTCTCTATGACCAAGAAAAAGAACCATTGGGGGTAGTAAAATTCAATCCCATGTGGCACGGTCCTTACATCATGAGATGTGTCCTTGAAAAAGGAGCCTACGAGTTAGAATATTTTGAAGGAAATGTGTTGGAAAAGCCCATAAATGGGCTCTACCTTAAAATATATTATGCTTGAGCCTTCAAGCTCGAGCGTGGCCCTTTTACACTAGTGCATGTTAGTGTATGTATTTTTCTCTTTATTATTTTGTGTTATTGGCTTACTTATTGAGTTTTCCATTGGTTGGCATATGTCAATGGAATATTCAGTGTTCTTAGGATTCGCAGACAATGTCTATCATCATACTCAGAACATGGATTTCGCCACTTGGATTATCTATTCACTTGAGTGAAAACTAGTGTCTTCATGTGGCATTTGTCTGGAGCCATCAACGAACAATGTAGCTCAGTGTAGTTCTATTATAAATTTATTGTGTGATGCCATTTCACATGGTGTTTGATCTTTAGAAGTTTTCCTAGATTCCCGGTTAGTTTAATGTCAATTGAACAATAGTTACCGAGTAAGAGATCCTACACTACTCTGACATTTCCTTCGGGTATGGATTTTGGAACGATACTTTGATTTTATTACTTTCAAGCATATACCTAGAAGTTTTAATCAAGTATCATATGAATATGCTAATTACATTTGTTATTGGCATTTATCACATGAATAAGTAAGGAAAACACACAATCATACATTCATCCATTCTAATATATGCAAGTAAATCTTAAGACCAAAATATTTTTTATATTTCATCCTTCTAGTCCAAAAAATTGTGTCATAGTAGAAAATTGGGCTTGTATCCCTAAAAGACATATATGGCCGATACATCACACAACCATGGAATCTATTCCCAAGGTCCTAGGTGCATGTGATGATAACATAATATGGAATTCACAAGGCACCATAAGAGCCTCACCCATGCACAGGGTACACCCACCACCTGTCGTTCCATCGCCTCTGGCAGATCCTCCACCTGGACCATAGGAATCATGTGCGTCGGACAAGACAAGTTTCCCTGCACATTATGGAGAACTCTCTTTGTGTCCCTAACTACCATCTCTTCTCCTTTTCCCCTATTCAGATGTCATGGATATCCATCTAGTCATCTTAGACCTACATATGCATGAAATAAATAACCATTAATACATGATACCATACAAAACAATTTGTGTGTTTTTTTCATTTCTCAAATTGAAAAATACAAAAAAATGAAAAATATAAAAGTCTTTTCTCACCAATCTATCCAAAGGAAGATATCAATGGAAATGGCATGTCATGGTCCCCTTGATAATACCAAGACAATGCCAAAACAAAGAAAATGTCACAACCACCCACTTCAATAGTAAACATGTTGATTTTCAAGGAATAATCACCCATTTGAAACTTCATATTTTCACTATGAACACCACATTTCATATAATATCCATTAGCAATCATGATCTCAGATTTGTTCATAGCATGGATGTAGATGTGGGTTTCTCGAGATGCACATCAATTAGTGAAGTTATGGGTGATATCATTGTCAATTAGGACAATGAATTTGTGATGTTTGATGTAACCAATAAATTTGAAGCTTTAGGGAGTAGAAATATCAATCAAGGCATCCAAGGCGTTCTGTGGTTCAACATCCTATGGATCAAGCATGGAAGTGTCTTTAATAGATGGATGAAGGATCATCATGGGTACAATTCATCTTCATAATTATAAATTTCCTCCAAAATTTCCATAAAGAGTTTTTACTCCTTACATCTATCCCTGAGAAAATATTTCTCATCATAGTCGTAGAAGAGTCCTTTAAGTTAACATTTTGTGATTTCAACACCAGTTAACTTATAGATCTTGAGAGGTAGAGAGGAAGGAGAGGGATCGGTTTGGGAATAAATAGTGGGATTGATTTTAGAAAGTTTGTTCCATTTGTTATTCATGAAATCATGAGCAAGCATGGTGGACTGATGCCCATTGGGATTGGATAATTCAACCCCTTAAAAATGAGCATTTCTAATGCTTCTTCATATGCCCCACATTTTCACATTAGTGACATGTGATTTTCTTCTTACTCCTTGTAACTGCATATTCAATGTTCTCTTGATCTTTCTTCTTTTCCCTTGGCATTGGCTACAAATGATTGTTCTAAACTCTTTATCTTACTACTACTATCAAATTGTTTCTTCCATATGTCCTACTATAAAACCATATTGCATAGCTCATCAAACTTTAGATCAAAATTTGTAGTGATATTTAGTGTTTGAATAAAGTGCTCATAATTTTTTTTAAATATTTTCTATATTTAATGGTGAAAACTTAGCTATAAAGTGAGGTGAAAACCTTGGATAGAAACCTTGGCTAACCACATTTTTGAAAATTTAATGGATGCATAAATGCTAGAAGTCACATTAAAAATGAGAATTTCTAATAAATGCTTCTAAACATGATGTTTAAAGGGACGAGTTAGTTGGTAACAATATGGAAGGACAAGGAAGAAAAAAAAGAAAAATGAAGATGGAAATATTCACTCGGAAAAAAGGTCCACCTAAACACCTAATGGATTTACCAAAATTTAACATAATAGTAAGTAAAGTGCCAAAGTGCCATGCTACTAGAAAAGAGCAGAGGCCCAAACCAACATTGCCACATTCGTGACATATGATTTTCTTCTTACTCCTTGTAACTACATCTTCAATGGTGTCTTTACCTTTCTTCTTTTCCCTTGATATTCACTACAAAGTATTGTTCTAAACCCTTTATCTTACTGCTACTATCAAATTGTTTCTTCTATATATCCTACTATAAATCCATATTGCATAGCTCATCAAACTTTAGATCAAAATTTATAGTGATATTTATTGTTTGAATAAAGTGCTCATAACAACTTTTAAAGGTTTTCTATATTTAAAGGTGAAAACTTAGCTATAAAGGGAGGTGACAACCTTGGATAGAAACCTTGGCTAACCACATGTTTGTTGAAAATTTAATGGATGCATAAATGGTAGAAGTCACATTAAAAATTAGCATTTCTAATAAATTCTTCTAAATAAGATGTTTAAAGGGACGAGTTAGTTGGTAACAATATGGAAGGGCAAGGAATAAAAATAATCAAAACGAAGATGATAATCTTCGCTCTGAAAAAAGGTTCATGTGAACACTTAATGGATTTACCAAAATTTAACATCATAGTAAGTAAAGTGCCATGCTATAGAAAAGAGAAAAGGCCCAAACCAACATTTGATAGGGAAGTGGAGTCTCTCCCCCAAAAATTCTTATCTGGGTTAAATATTAAAAAAACAAATTAACACACCACAATACCTCACATTGCAAGCCTTTGGGAATTTAAATTCGTATGTGGGTTAAATATTAAAAAAAAAAAGTTAACACACCATAATAACTCAAATTGTAAACCTTTGGGAATGGAAATTTAATTTTAACACACCACAATACCTCACATTAGGGTTTACATGGGAAGGCTAACTTTTTGCATTGTTTCATAGCTGACTATGCCAGTATAACTAAGGGTTTCATGCGTCTCTTGAAAAAGGACACTCCTTTCATATGGGATGAGAAAGCCCAAGATTTCTTTGATTCTCTTAAGAAATCCCTGACATTATAACCTATGATGAAGCCCCCAGACTACAATAGATATTTCCTTATTTATATTTCCACATCCGAAGGGGCGATTAGTATGGTTATGGTTCAGGAAAATCATGAGCTCGATGAGAAAATTATCTATTACCTTAGCTGAAATATAATTGCTCCTGAACTTAAGTATTCTCACGTAGAGAAACTAGCCTTAGCAGTGATGCATGAACTTTAGAGATTGTGTCACTATATATTACTCTTGAAGACTATCATGGTAGTTGATATCAATGCATTTCAATAAGTAATTACAAGGCATATCATAGGGGGGAAATACAATAAATGGATTGTGATTCTACAAGACTTTGATCTTGATTTTACCTCCACAGAATCAAAGAAATCACTAGTCTTCACAAAACTAATGTCAAGCTTCCCTAGGATGGATGAGGATATTTTTCAGGATGATTCATTCATTGATGAACACATGTTACTTATATTGTCTTCAAAACCCTCTTATGGAGATATTTTAATCTACCTTCAAACTCTGAAGATTCCCTAGCATCTTTCGAGAGACGACAAACAATGTCTATGCCACCAAGCCAAAAACTACCTCATTATCGATGACATGTTATATTGTCAAGGGGTGGATGATATTTTTCATTTTTGTTTGACTCATGAGGAGGTTGAGGATGTTATCAATGACTTCCAGAGTGGGGTATGTAGTGGTCACTTATCCGAGCTTGCGACAACCCAAAAGATATTGTGAGTTGGTTATTTTTCTCCATCAAATTTTAAATATTGCATTGAAACGGTCAAGAAGTGTCACCCTTGCCATGTGTTCTCTCATAATATGCACTCGCACCCTGCCCCTCTGCACCCAGTCCTTATTGTCGATCCCTTCACAGAGTGGGGGGTGGATTTCATGGATTGCAACCCAACCTCTGCTGGGGGGCACCATCATATTATTGTGGCAATGGATCATTTTAATAAATGGGTTGAGGTCATGCCTACCATTAAACATAATGGTGATACTGCAACATTTTTCATATTCAATCAGATTATAGCTCGGTTCAGAATCCCGAAGGAGATTGTCACTGATCATGGAAGTCACTTCCAAAATGAAATGATTATAGACTTAACATCTAGACTGGGTTTTAAACATGATCATTCATCACCCTACTATCCCTAGGAAAATGGACAAGTAGAGGCCGTGAATAAATATCTAAAGAGAATTTTGCAAAAGAGAGTTAGGGAGAGTAAATATAACTGGCATGTGATGCTTTACACTGATTCAGAAGATCTTGGCCAAAAGTTTCATGGCAGATTCTTTAATTGGATTGGACAAGGAATAGTCTGACCTAGGCCTGAAAGGCCTCCTTTCCAAGCCCTGCAAGCACCCAGGATCCATGTACCTCCTCATGTCTCATTACAACCCGAGGTCCCTGAAAATGATGGATGGCAGGAGATTGTCCACCTAGCAGTCTCCAAACATCATGGCTGGCCCAACTTGTATTTTCCTCCTCCTCCGTTGGTTATCCCCATTTCCCAAGCTGGCCCTGATCACTCGCCAGTGCAATCCTCCCATTCTAGCAAGAGATTGAAGACTGAATCCAACCATGCACTTGATAAAGGAAAATCCACTGCTGCCTCTTCCTCACCCTCCAATGACTCTAACAAATTCGTGTCTTCCCAGATGCATTTGAGGGATGAATATTCCCACGTGATCAGTGAGATTAAGCCTAAAGGCTCCGCACAGCCTAAGGAAAATTCAAGAAACAAGAGGTGATAGCAACAACCAAGGAAAGGTTGCATCACAGACTGGGAAATATCTCTTTTGAGTTTTATGTTATCTATTGTTTCATGATAGTTGACTTCATGGAACTTTGGGCAACATGTTTTATTTTGGATATATGATTATTATTTTTTGACATGATTTCAAATTTCATGAGCTAAAATTGCCAAAAGTAAATATGTTCATGGGAGACACAAGAAGGGTGTTTTTATTAACTAATGGTTCTGTTATGATTGTTATGAACTAAAGGGAGTCACAAGGGGTCCAACCTAATATTTATTATTTATTTATGACCCTTATTATCATTATTAATTTTTCCCCTAACTAAAGTTAGTTGAGTCTTTAATTAACTTAACTAATAAGTTGGTTCAACTACTTCAACCAATTATAATTTGTTAAAAGCAAAAGGAAGGGAGGAACAAGAAGAGGGTAGAAGCAGAAGCATGCTAAGGTTTTCTCTTTGAGTTTATGTTTAGATAGTTCAGTTTTCATTAATTCATATATTCATCATATTCTAATTCTCTTTTGTGATAGCAAGGTCTTATTGTAGACAACAATATTCATGGTTGAATCAAATCATTCAGACACTTGTTTTTCAGAGGTGTTGATCTATCTTTGATAGTTTGTATAGACTTGTTTGTTTGTGAATTAACTTTCATGACTGATAAAGGCTATTGTGCAGAGTCGAGTGGGCAACAATCTGTGGCAAGTTGATCCAACTTTTAGAGTTTAGTTTTGGTTTTCTGTTAGAGTTCCTTTTGTATGTTCCATCGAGGATTTCTAAGATTGACTTTGGTCCAAGGTTTCTATATGAGATTTTGTAAAGAAAATGACTCTTTGGTGAATTGAAATGAAATAAAGGATTGCTTTATGTCTCAACTATGTTGATTATGACTTCACACTTGTCATCCTTCATTTCGATGTCTCGTGTGAATCCTAGTTTTGGGTCTCGGGGAACGACACCTCCTTATACTCATTTTACAATTGGGAGGGGTCATATTTGTCAACCAAATCCCATAGTAGGAAGTTGGAATCCTCCTTCCTCCGGACCCAATCCTAGCTACAATTTTCCAGGGTGGAGTTCTCAAATGGGCGGTCCTTCTACTTCTTATATCTCCTCCGTCATTCCTTCTTCCATAACGTCGATTCCTAAAAACACTTTTCTCCTGGAAAACCTTCCTCTGACCTCTTGTGTTTCATCATGGGGGATTCAATTTTATGGTATGGTAAACCCCCCATATGGAGTTCCTTAATTTGACGGAAACATATATCCTCACATGAGTAACCCTTATCATGTCGCTTTCTCCTCACAAGTGACTTCCTTAATGATTATTCCCTTACAACCTTTTATGAATCAATTGGGATGAGGATACTATCCTAACAGACAAGGCCAATATGTATACGATAACTTTGGTTTTCTTGTGATCTCTCAAAACCAATCTTTCCCGGGAGCTTGGTCTTAGACCTCGCAACCCCAAGTCCCTTTTCTAGCCATGTTGAATCTTCTAGACTTGTCAAAATTGATGAATGACCCAATGCATCATGATCCATCATGGCTTTTCGTCCCTACTAAACTTTGTTGTGACATTCCAAAGTTCGAGGGAAATATTGGTGAGGACCGAGGTGATCATGTGACTACCTTTCACCTATGATGCTCATTTAACTCCCTTAATGATGATTTTGTTTGTTTGAGACTATTTCAATGCACCCTTAAGGGGATTTATGAAAAGTGGTACATCGAGCTACCTGGGACAACTTATGGAAGTTTCAATGAGTTGGTCCCGGTTTTTCTCAACCACTTCCATCTACTAGTTCGTTACAATGATGACATAGAACTTTTATCGTCTTTCCGTCAAGATAAGTCCATCCACATCGCCAATCATATTCAAGAGTTGCATAGACGAAAGAGGTTGATTATTAAATATTACATTCCTCCATAGTTTATGTTGGAATGGTTCCTCAAGTCCTTAATTCCTTACATTTCGAAGGATGTTTCTACATCCAGAGTGACATATGATGAAGAGGCCATCTTCAAATCCCAACAATCAGATCTCCTATATGCCCAATCTGGAATGATATATGAAATTATCCTTGATGTGTCGCGTTCAAATTACAATCCTCGACAAAAGCCTGAGCCTCATGCCATTGACATCATAGGCTCTGAAAGTGTCAATACTATAGACCAGGTGCCAAACCAGTTGAAATATTTAGACTCTCTTAACCTGTATGCAGCAAGACAAGCTACGACTTCATCCTCAACCACCCAGTTAGTGGATGTGCATTCTGTATTGTCTATGAACCTGAACGATGACCAACAACCCAAAGGGAATAAGAAGAAAGGTTGTGGTAATAATCGTAATGGTGGGAATAATAATAATAATAAAGACAAGGATGACAACAATAATGACAAACCTAATAATAATGATGGTGAGGGAAAGAAAGAAAAGATGAAGGTGAATTTTCCTTGTAAAATTTGTAAAGATGATCACCTTACCCACTTTTTCCCCCAAATGGAGGAAGCGTCAAGGCTCATAGCACAAAAGTCTTCTGTGTTGACTAACCCATTTCCACATAACCAAAATATGAACTTGGGAGCCTCCAACACCGAAAATGTGTCAAGTGGAAGTCAAAACCCCTCAGCACATGATGGGGGCCATCTATGCATTAATATGGTTAAATCTGAGGTTAGTGTAGCCACTCGAACTCGTAATTATGGTTGTTCACAAGATGTTGTAGGTCTAGATCCTCCTTCTCCAAAAACACCTTTGTTGATTGATAAGATGAAACCTCCACCTTGTATTCCCAAAGAATTCCTTAAGTTCTCTTCCCACAATCCTAATTCCGTATACTCCCAAAATTACTCGATTGTCGAGGATTTGGGACAAACTTCATGAGTGATGTCATCTTTGGAGGTGCTCCAAATGTGTCTTACACAAAAGAATGTCTTTCTATCTTATTTAGGAGATCTAGAATCGTCTGGATCAAAAGTTATCAAGTTCAATGTTGTGGATGTCAAGCCTCACTTCCCTTACCATGTGGCCTTTCAAATCCATGTGGAGGGTATGAATGTCACCATCAAGTGTATTGTCATTGATGAAGGTACTTTGACATATGTAATGTCTCTATCTTGTTGGAAAGCCAATAGCTCTCTGCCACTTCCCCAATCCATGACCATGTTAAATGCATTTGATGGACGTTATTTCACACCCTCTGGTATTCTTCCCACTTTCCTGGTCTAGTTAGGCGACAAGACTATGGAGGTCGAGGTAGAAGTGGTTGATCCACCTCTTGACTATAATCTTTTATTGGGGTGTAATTGGACTTACGCTATGACAACCATTGTGTCATTGGTTTTCCATGTTTTATGATTTCCTCATGGAGGGAAGATAGTGACGATCAACCAAATTTTGTTTTTGCATCCCATTCCTTCTTCATTTGTGGGTCCTTCGGTCACTATTATCGATAATTCTCAGTAGGAAACTAATATGGTCGGTGTTAGAATGTATTTCCCATTGATGGGAACTTTTAATTTATTGACGTCAACCTCATACATTAATTCCATCTCTGGTGAGTCTTCGTCATCATTTAGGTTCGTTCCTTTATGTATGTCATATATTATAGATCCATGGACCCTCCCTTCTCCAGATATGTCATATGAAGGTCATTCACACATCGAGATCAGGGATAATTTTAAGGGATAAATTTTTCTCATAGGCTAATTTTCCAAGGTCTTTCCCAAAAAAAGATTCGCTATTCTAAAAATGTTTCACCCAAATTCTACAGGATAAAATTATTTTACCTTTAAAATCACCAAAATTTTATAGAAACTATATAAAATCCTTATAAATTTGAATATTTTTACAAAAATATCGCCAAAATTTTTATAGTTGGCATATGAAGGATTAGTAATATTTGCCAAGGTTTCTACAGTTTAAAACGAATTTCCATCCTTAAAATAATCCCTAATCAGGTTGGAAATGCCACTATCTACAGTAGAAATTGTGTATCAACCTTACTAGAAGATACTGCAAAACCACATCCTTCGTCCTCACGGACATAAGAGGTGGATCTCATCTTAGAGCCCATATGATTTTAGGTCCACCTTGAGTGATATGTTTTGTCATGTCGTGGTTCCTTTAGATACACATGGTATATATTTTGAAGGAAACATGGAGAAAATGTATCCTACCTTCACGATCGACATCTATTTAACCCCTAGAAAAATTGAATAGGTATATAATGGTGTTGATTGTTCTTCTGAAGAAATTCAGATCTACACTGGTCTCTTCAAGGAATTCTGAGATGTATTTTCTTGGTTGTATGAAGAGATGTCAGGGATCGACCCCATTATTTTCGAACATGAAATTAAAACTTATTTGAATGTTAAAATTGTTTGACAATGACTTAGAGCTATAAATCCTAGGAAGGCCCCTTCTATTAAGGAAGAGTGTTGAAGTTGCTCAACGGTGGATTCATCTACTTGGTTCCCTTGAATGGGTATCCAAACATGTTCTTGTAGATAAGAAGCAAGGAACTCTCAATGTATGTATGGATTTTAGGGACTTAAATAAACATCATCCTAAAGATAACTTCCCCACCCAATTTATG
This sequence comes from Picea engelmannii, assembly GCA_009831015.1. Classification (NCBI taxonomy): domain Eukaryota; kingdom Viridiplantae; phylum Streptophyta; class Pinopsida; order Pinales; family Pinaceae; genus Picea; species Picea engelmannii. The sequence continues at coordinate 1,396,176 of ML777246.1, read as the reverse complement.
GATCATATTATTGATGAGTGTGCTAGAAGAAAAGTCTTTTCTTTTATGGATGGATTTTTAGGTTATAATCAAATTCAAAATAAACCTGAGGATCAACACAGGACGAAATTTATTTGTCCTTGGGATACCTTAACATAACAGAAAATTCCTTTTGGTCTTAAAAATGTCGGAGAAACCTTTCAGTGCTCAATGATCTCGATGCTCACTCTCGCAAGAGGGTTGATCATTCGACTCACCTTCAACTAGTATTTGAAATATGTCACTATTATCACATTCGATTGAACCCTCACAAATGCATATTTTACATTAGGTTTGACCTCCTTTTTGGATTCACAGTTTCTGTGCATGGGATCATGGTGGATCCTATGAAGGTTGGGGAAATACTTTGATTACCTCCCTAATGCAATATTCAATATCATTAGGGTTTACATGGGAAGGCTAGCTTTATGCATTGTTTCGTATCTAACTATGCCAGTATAACTAAGGGTTTCATGTGTCTCTTGAAAAAGGACACTCTGTTCATATGGGATGAGAAATCCCATGAGTTCTTTGATGCTCTTAAGAAATCTCTGGCATTAACACCTATGATGAAGCCCCTAGACTACAATATATATTTACTTCTTTATATTTCCACGTCTGAAGGGACGATTGGTATGGTTCTGATTCAGGAAGATGGTAGGCTCCATGAGAACATTATCTGTTACCTTAGCCAAAATATAATTGGTCATGAACTTAATTATTTTCACATAGAGAAACTAGTCTTAGCAGTTGTGCATGCACTTTAGAGATTATGTCACTATATATTACTCTACAAGACTACCATGGTAGTCGATATCAATGCATTTCAATAAGTACTTATAAGGTGTATCATAGGGGGGAAATACAATAAATCGATTGTGATTCTACAAGAATTTGATATTGATTTTACCTCCACAGCATCAAAGAAATCGCTAGTATTTGCGGAATTGATGTCAAATTTCTCTAGGATGGATGAGGATATTTTTCATGATGATTCATTCGTTGATGAAAACATCTTACTTATCTTTTCTTCAAACCCCTGGTATGGAGATATTTTAATCTACCTTCAAACTTTGAAGCTTCCCTAGCATCTTTCGAGAGGCGATAAACAGTGTATACGCCACAATGCCAAAAGCTACCTCATTATCGATGACATGTTATATCGTCAAGGGGTGGATGTTATTTTGTGTTGTTGTTGGAATCACGAGGAGGTTGAGGCTGTTATCAATTACTTCCATAGTGGGGTATGTAGTGGTCACTTATCCGAGCTTGCAACCGCCCAAAATATATTGAGAGCTGGTTATTTTTTTTCATCAATTTTTAAAGATTGCATTGAAGCAATCAAGAAGTGTCACCCTTTCCATGTGTTTTCTCATAATATGCACTCGCACCCTGCCCCTCTGCACCCAGTCATTATTGTCAATCCCTTCACCAAGTGGGGGTGGATTTCATGGATTGCAGCCCAACCTCTGCTGGGGGACACCATCATATTATTGTGGCAGTGGATCATTTTAATAAATGGGTTGAGGCCATGCCTACCATTAAATATAACGGTGATACTGCAACATTTTTCATATTCAATCAGATTATAGCTCGGTTCAGAATCCCGAAGGATATTGTCGTTGATCATGGCAGTCACTTCCAAAATGAAATGATGATAGAGTTAATATATAGGTTGGGGTTTAAACATGATCGTTCATCACCCTACTATCCCAAGGAAAATGGACAAGTAGAGGCCGTGAATAAATCTCTAAATACCATTTTGCAAAAGAGTGTTAGGCATAGTGATATAATTGGCATGTGATGCTTTACGTTGTACTATGGGAATATTGAACCATAGTAAATACTTCCACCAGATTCTCACCATTTCATTTAGTCCACAAGAGTGGAGTCAATCTTTCCTATTGAATCCAAAATCCCTTCTCTAAGGTTGTTCATGACGCTCATACCTAACACAATTGATCTCGAAGAACACCTCATACACTTAGAGCAACACGATGAGCAGTTTCGAGATTCCATGGTATCTATAGAGAAAAATAAACGATGTGTTAAGGTCTAGTATGATAAGCCTGTCTAGCCCCGAAAGTACATTGAGGGTGTCTTTGTTCTTCTCTATGACCAAGCAAAAGAACCATTGGGGGTAGTAAAATTGAATCCCATGTTGCACGGTCCTTACATCATGAGATGCGTCCTTGAAAAAGGAGCCTACGAGTTAGAATATTTTGAAGGAAATGTGTTGGATGAGCCCATAAATGGGATCTACCTTAAAATATATTATGCTTGATCTTTGAAGCTCGAGCCTGGCCCTTTTACACTAGTGCATGTTAGTGTATGTATTTCTCTTTATTATTTTGTGTTTTCGACTTACTTATTGAGTTTTACCTTGGTTGGCATATTTCAACGGAATATTCAGTGTTCTTAGGATTCACAAATAGTGTGTGTCATCATACTTGGAACATAGTTTTCCCTACTTGGATTATCTATTCACCTGAGGGACAAATGGTGTCTTCATGTGGCATTTGTTTGGAGCCATCAACGAACAATGTAGTTGATTATAGTGCCATTATAAAGTTATTGCGCAATGCCATTTCACATGGTGATTGATCTTTAGAATTTTTCCTAGATTCCAAGTTAGTTGAATGTCAATTGAACAACAGTTATGGTGTAAGAGATCCTACACTACTCCGACATTTCCTTCGGATACGACTTTTGGAACGATAGTTTGATTTTATTACTTTCGGGCATATACCTAGAAGTTTTAATCAAGTATTAGATGCATATGCTATTTACATTTTTTATTGGCATTTCTCACATAACTAAGTAAGGAAAACACACACTCATGCATTCATCCATTTTAAGATATGCAAGTAAATCCGAAGACCAAAATATTTTTTTTATTTCATCCTTCTAGTCAAAAAAATATGGTGTCATAGTACAAAATTGGCTTGTATCCCTAAAATACATATATGGTCGATACATCACACAACCATGACATCTAATCCCGAGGTTCTACGTGCATGTCATCATAACATACTATGGAATTTGCGAGATACGAAAAGAGCCTCACCCATGCATTGGGTACATCCACCACCTGTCGTTCCATCGCCTCTGGCAGATCCTCCGCCTGGACCATAGGAACCATGTGCGTCCGACAAGACAAGTTTCCCTGCACATTCTGGAGAACTCTCTTTGTGTCCATGACTACCATCTCTTCTCCTCAACCCTTATGTCAATGTCATAGATATCCATCTAGTCATCATAGACCTACATCTGCATAAAAGAAATAACCATTAATACATGATACCATACAAAAAGATTTGTGTGTTTTTTGCATTTCTAAAATTGAAAAACACAAAAGAATGAAACATATAAAAATAAATTCTCACTGATCTCTCCAAAGGTGGATCTCAGTGGAAATGGCATGCAATGGTCCCCTCGATAACACCAAGACAATGCCAAAACCAAGAAAATGTCACAACCACCCACTTCAATAGTAAACATGTTGGTTTTCAAGGAATAATCACCCATTTGAAACCTCATATTTTCACTATGAACACCGCATTTCATATAATCTCCATTAGCAATCATGATCTCAGAGTTGTTCATATCATGGATGTAGCAGTGGGTTTCTCGGGATACACATCAATCACTGAAGTTATGGGTGATACCATTGTCAACTAGGACAAAGAATTTGTGATGTTTGATGTAACTAGTCAATGGATCATTTTAATAAATGGGTTGAGGCCATGCCTACCATTAAATATAATGGTGATACTGCAACATTTTTCATATTCAATCAGATTATAGCTCGGTTCATAATCTCGAAGGGTATCATGGCAGTCACTTCCAAAATGAAATGATGATAGAGTCAACATCTAGATTGGGGTTTAAACATGATCATTCGTCACCCTACTATCCCAAGGAAAATGGACAAGTAGAGGCCGTGAATAAATCTCTAAAGACCATTTTGCAAAAAAGTGTTAGGCATAGTAAATATACTTGGCATGTGATGCTTTACGCTGCACTATGGGAATATTGAAGCACGGTAAAGACTTCCACCAGCTTCTCACCATTTCATTTAGTCCATGAAGAGTGGAGTCAATCCTTCCTATTGAATCCAAAATCCCTTCTCTAAGGTTGTTCATCAAGCTCCTACCTAACATAATCGATCTCGAGGAACGCCTCATACACTTAGAGAAACACGATGAGCAGTTTTGAGATGCCACAATATCCATCGAGACAAATAAATGATGTGTTAAGGACTAGTATGATAAGTCTGTCGACCCCCGAAAGTACATTGAGGGTGACTTTGTTCTTTTCTATGACCAAGCAAAAGAACCATTGGGGGTAGTAAAGTTGAATCCCATGTGGCACGGTCCTTACATCGTGAGATGTGTCCTTGAAAAAGGAGCCTACGAGTTAGAATATTTTGAAGGAAATGTGTTGGACAAGCCCATAAATGGGATCTACCTTAAAATATATTATGCTTGAGCCTTGAAGCTCGAGCCTATCCCTTTTATACCAGTGCATGTTAGTGTATGTATTTCTCTCTTTATTATTTTGTGTTTTCGGCTTACTTATTGAGTTTTACCTTGGTTGGCATATGTCAATGGAATATTTGGTGTTCTTAGGATTCACAAACAATGTGTGTCATCATACTTGGAACATGGCTTTCGTCGCTTGGATTATCTATTCACCTGAGGGACAATTGGTGTCTTCATGTGGCATTTGTTTGGAGCCATCAATGAACAATGTAGTTGATTATAGTGCCATTATAAAGTTATTGCGCAATGCCATTTCACATGGTGATTGATCTTTAGAATTTTTCCTGGATTCCTAGTTAGTTGAATGTCAATTGAACAACAATTATCGGGTAAGAGATCCTACACTACTCTGACATTTCCTTCGGGTACGACCTTTGGAACGATACTTTGATTTTATTATTTTCACGCATATACCTAGAAGTTTTAATCAAGTATTAGATGCATATGCTATTTACATTTTTTATTGGCATTTGTCACATAATTAAGTAAGGAAAACACACACTCATACAGTCATCCATTTTAAGATATGCAAGTAAATCTGATGACCAAAATATTTTTTATATTTCATCCTTCTAGTCAAAAAAATATGGTATCATAGTACAAAATTGACTTGTATCCCTAAAATACATATATGGTCGATACATCACACAACCATGGCATCTAAGCTGGAGGTCCTAGGTGCATGTCATGATAACATACTATGGAATTCGCAAGACTCTAGAAGAGCCTCACCCATGCATTGGGTACACCCACCACCTGTTGTTCCATTGCCTCTCGCAGATCCTCCGCTTGGACCATAGGTATCATGTGCGTCAAGTAAGACAAGTTTCCCTGCACATTCTGAAGAACTCTCTTTGTGTCCACGACTACCATCTCTTCTCCTCGACCCCTATGTCGATGTCATCGATATCCATCTAGTCGTTGTAGACCTACATCTACATAAAATAAACAACCATTAATACATGATACCATACAAAAAGATTTGTGTGTTTTTTGCATTTCTCAAATTTAAAAACACAAAAAAATGAAATATATAAAAATAAATTCTCACTGATCGCTCCAAAGGTGGATCTCAGTGGCAATGACATGCAATGGTCCCCTCGGTAACACCAAGACAATGCCAAAACCAAGAAAATGTCACAACCACCCACTTCAATAGTAAACATGTTGGTTTTCAAGGAATAATCACCCATTTGAAACCTCATATTTTCAGTATGAACACCACATTTCATATAATCTCCATTAGCAATCATGATCTCAGACTTGTTCATAGCATGGATGTAGCAGTGGGTTTCTCGGGATACACATCAATGACTAAAGTTATGGGTATTACCATTGTCAACTAGGACAATGAATTTGTGATGTTTGATGTAACCAGTGAATTTGAAGGTTTACGGAGTAGAAATATCAATCAAGGCATGCAAGGCGATCCGTGGTTCAACATCCTTTGGATCAAGCATGGAAGTTTCTTTAATAGATGGATGAAGGATCATCGTGGGTACAAATTCATCTTCATAATTAAAAATGTCCTCCAACATTTCCATAAAGAGTTTTTACTCCTTACATCTATCCCTGAGAAAATATTTCTCATCATAGTCGTAGAAGAGTCCTTTAAGTTAACATTTTGTGATTTCAACACCAGTTAACTTATGGATCTTGAGAGGTGGAGAGGGATCACTTGGGGAATAAATAGTCGAATTGATTTTAGAAAGTTTGGTCCACTTGTTATTCATCTAATCATGAGGAAGCGTGGTGGATTGATGCCCATTGGGATTGGATAATTCAACCCCTTAAAAATGCCTTAAAAATGAGCATTTCTAATGCTTCTTCATATGCCCCACATTGCAAGCCTTTGGGAATTTAAATTCTTATGTGGGTTAAATATTAAAAAAATATTTTAACACACCAGGATACCTCTGGTTGCAAACTTTTGGGATTTTTATTATACATGGAAGAGTTGATAGCCCAAAGTCAACATATGTTGACGGCCACACGATTACAATAAAGATCTATAGACAAACAAGCCGACCTGTGCATCATATGGTAGAGTAGACATGTATAAATAAACAATATGAATAAATAGGTTGAAAACAAGCGTTTCAAAGTTTGACGTGTTGGTTAGGGTTAGGGCTATAATTCATGGATACTCTGCGTCTTGAGAAGTTTCATTGGCGAGCATTTTGTAAGTCGAGAAAGAGGAAGAAACAATGATCAATCAGGTCTTTCAATTCGGAGAGCAGAAAACGGCTGACGTAAAATTGCAATTATAGGTGATAGGTCAGGATGGAGCACAGAATGAAGTATCTCCTCTTTATCTTCATTCCCAAATTTTGAAAAATTCCGAGATTTGCGAACAAAAGCTTTCTGATCTCTGTTCTCCCGATGAGCGGCCTCTTGAAATCCATTTAACCATTTCTCAGAACGCGGAGATTTATGTTAAATATTTCCAACTCATGTATTCTAGCCAGGCGGACAAGTGCTTTTGTTTCTCCGATGGGGATGAAGCCTTGGCTCTTCTACCTGTTGCTTCCGAAATGCTGTTTCAGAAGGGTATTGAGGAATGTATACAATATTTAGACGCTGTTCGTTGGAGTCCAGAACAAGAATCTAAACTTCGATACATGCTATCATCTTTACAGATAAATATTTTGCCGGATTTAGCTACCAGACTTGGTATGAGACACGGAGACAATTCGGATTGCAAACATTTAGATATACTGAAACAGTCTTTACAAGAAATGTTGTCGGCGATTTCAAATAGAGGGAAGTATTCTCTACCTCGTGGGAAAGTGGAGGAATATATTGTAAGCTACTTTGAGGCAGCAAATGCATCCTCAGATTTGGTTGCCGAAGATACATGCAGGTCTGCAATCTTGGAAGAATTTGCGGCCATTGTACAACATATTAAAACCAATGAATTCAGCGTCATCAAGGAAGAAAATTATAACAGTAAGGTTGCTTGGTCTGTTCTACTGTGGATGATTGAGGTGATTCAACGTTGTGACGGAAAACTGTTCGAGATTTTTTTCAAAATGTTTTGTGAAGATCAGCGCCTTCGTCAAGCTGTAAGATTCAGTGACGTGAGTGGGAAAGTGAAAATAAAAATTTTAATTGATCAGTTTCTGAAATCTTTAGGGAGTGGGAAGATAATTACTACTGCATCACTTCGAGTTTCATTTTTAGAGAGATAGGCTGATACGATGGTACTCAAGGTGACTTTCCTGAGCCGTGGTTTGAAGGACAGATTGAAGGTATTGAAGGAGAGATTGGAGGTATTGCAGAGGGGAATGATTGATGTAGCTGAAATCCTTCCTTTGGTCGATCAGAGACGCATTTACACTATTTGGAAAGAAGTTTTTGCAGCATACTCAGTTAACCCTAGTATCGTGTTGAAGTGGTGGGCTGAGAAACTGCAGGATGCCATCATCCCAGGCATCATCTCAGGCAAAATGAACAACAAAAATGAATCCAGTTTCGGAGGATAAGTATGTGAATGCATTGATTTGCGTTTATAGATATAGATCTGAACCAATTTCGTATTTAGCTACTTTTGTCTGATGTGAAATTATTATTAGGCACTACGTTCGGGCATCTCAATTTGATATTAAGGTGGCTTATTTTTTACGGTTATAAGTGCTTAATAACTAAAAATAAACATGAAACAAAATAGTGAAAAAAAGAATGAAAAAAAACAGACACTAAATTTCTTGAAACATGAAACAAAATAGTGAATTAGAACTTATACAGCTTAGATAATTAATATTGAGGGTTTTATGTAGTTTTTGAATTGTGTAATAAATGGTGAATGGAGTAAAATTAAAAATACATGGAAAGGAAGAGAAAATATTTATTTATGTGGTAAGAGATTGTAATATTTAGTACTGCAAGAAATGGTCGAGCAACCTCACATTTAGAGGATCCCCAAACAACTCTCTATCTAATTAGGAAAATTCATATATGTTATTATCTTGAGTTGCAACAACTTGAAAATCTCCAAGCCAGAGATTGCTAAATTTTTCATGCTTTCTCTTTGCTTCCTTTCCGGTATCCCACTTTAGGACTAGGTTCCCTTCCATGAAGTCTCTTTCCTTGGTCCTTTCATCAAATATTTATTTCAATCTTGTTTGGTGTGCTCGAGACTTTATGTGCACCTAATCTCTTACTTTTTGAACTTCAATCAATTGGTTGATTCTTCTCTTCAATCGAGTCCTAAACTTCTAGGGCCGTTTTGAGGCCCTAAACAATGTTTTTGAATTTCACCATAGTAAAATTGTAAATAAAGGTAGAGTTTGATGGAATAATGTGTATTCCTCGGATAAGCCTTTCCAACGGGATATTGTACGCCTAAAATGGAGATCGTATGAAAAAATTATGATCCCAAGAAGTTGTTGTAACAACTTACCCCATCGGGGCACACATGAATTTTGGTGCTTCATCTCCACATTGGGGCCAAAAATCTTTTGGATTTTCATCTTCCGAGGGATAAGTTTTTGGTCGTTTAGGGTTTCTCGGTTTATTCTAAAAAGGCCTTTTGAGCCTCATTTTCATCATCTTATTTTGGCAAATGTGTTGATGATTACAACTACGCGAGACATCCTCTAGGACACAGACTTAGTGAATCAGCCCGAGAGAGAGCCCATGAGTTGGGTGTGCCCATGAGATGGGTGTGGTGTTCCTCTCTAAGATGGAGAAGGAATGTTGTGTACCCTTTTGTGGGGTGAGGAAGCCCATGAGTTGGGTGTGCCCATGAGATGGGTGTGTGGTTCCTCTCTGAGATAGAGATGGAGTGTTGTGTGCACCTGAGTGGGGTGAGGAATCCCATGAGTTAGGAGTGTCGTTCTCTCTGAGAAGGATATGAAACAATTTATTGGTCTCCTCTGTGCAGAGAGTTGAGATGGTGTGATACTCTAGATGATTCTCCTATGAGACACAATGAGAAAGAGATATGCTAAGTAGGATGTGCATGTGGTTGAGCAAAGGTGAATGTGTTCCTAGTGGTTGAGCACTAGTGAGTGTGATTCTCCTGTGAGACGCAGTGAGATAAAGATGTGGATGTTCATGTCGTTGAGAAAAGATGGATGTGCCCCTAGTGGTTGAGCACTAGTGGGTGTACAAGATCCCTTGCTATATTGTCCAAGAGCGAGACTTGCCTATAACCCTATTTGTGATGTAAAGGGTACAGGTCGGCCCCACCATGAAGTGAAAGATAATTAATGTAAAAGATAATTAATATGGTAATTATTAATTATATTGTGAGTTATTGAGGTCGGCGCTATTGTGCCAATAGATACTAATTTTGATATTCTCAGTCTAATATAAATAAAGATAATTTCCCCATTGAGGAAACATAACACAAGTGTGAGTTTGGAAATTTCAGCAAGTACTTGTTCTTGGGATGAAGTGGACACCTCTCTTGGGTGCTATATTTCTAGGTTTTGTGAGCACCCTTTTGTGTGCTAGGTTTATGGCGTGGGAGTTATTTCTCTTGAAGCATATAACAAAGGCTTGGTTTCTACAACAAATTGTTAATGGTGAAACTGCAATTGTCTATGGTTCAAGTAGAATGCTAAAATTTGAATGGAATCCATGCTTGAGCCTAGATTAATGAAAAATAAACATGGTATAAGAGCATAGGTCTTGAATAACCCATTGCACAAGCATTTACCAGTCATCCTCTCACTCTTGCAGAATTGTACAGCCCTCCTAAGGTTTCCAAAAATTTCGTACAACCCTCCTTTCTTAGGTGTTTCAGCACTTGATAGTTGTACGATGGGGATAAAAAGTACATAGGAGTGTACGAACTCCTTCAGTGCACCTCCATCAAGCTTTAGATTGCATTTCTGAGCATTTTTATTTTTTGGCCCTAGGGTTTCGCAATTTTCTGTAGAAATTTTAGAATTAGGGTTTCTGCAACTCTTTGAAGGAGCTCCTCAACTCACTGATTTTCTCCTATCTTTCAAGGCTTATTGTTGGCAGTCATAATCCCAACAAAAACTAAAATTTCTATCCTAGCATAGCTATTAGGTTTTCCATCTTAGTTGACAAGGGTTTGTGAAGAATTTAAAAATATGATGAACATAACCATGATGGATGACAAGCTTGGTGGATCAGGCAAAATCAGTTCCTAGAAGCCAAGACTTCAAAAGGATGAAGACATCAACATCTCAACACTCTCAAGTATGGTACCTACCAATGATAATACTTGGTTAATTGACAGTGGTTCCTCCAGGCACATGATCAGTTTTAGAGATCACATTACAAATTTTGTTGAGAAAGAGTGATTCAGGTGGATATCGGTGGCCACCCACCTTTTCTAGCCGGCTCAAAACAAATTTCTGGCAATTTTGGTAATTTACTATTTTTAGCAGTTTTTTGGGTCTTGAACTTTAGGAGTCGTTTTGAGGCCCTAAATAACATTTTTTTGGGCAACTGTTGTATTCCTTAGATAGATATTTCAAATGGTCTATCGTACACCTAAAACAGATATCGTATGCAAAAGTTACGACCCCGGGAAGTTGAAGTACCGACTTACCCAAACGGGGCCCACATGACTTTTGGCGCTTTATCTCCTAGGGTTAGGTTTTTGGATGTTTAGGGTTTTTAAAACTCCTGTTTATTGTAAAAAGGCCTTCAGAGACTCATTGTAATCATCTTCTTGCGAATGAGTGTAGTCGTCACATCTCTTCTAAGAGATAAGCCGCCACCATTCCAGCAAGATCTTTTCCGCTGCATTTTATAGTTTCAGCTTATTTCCTTATTGAATAGAAAACCAATTTTATCGTATATTTGTTATTCTGTGTTACGAATATGTTAATAATATTTAGTCATTTTGTTCTGATCATAAAATCCGGATCAGTGGTATCAAAGCGGTCTTCTCCTTGTCGTCTTAATGCATGTCCCCAACGAGGTCAGCATACAAAGATTTGGGTCTCGAGCTTGTTTCTCTTGAGGACAAAAGCTCTTGCGTGCCCAAGCGACCTCTCATGGTAGGAGAAAAGAAAGATGATGGGACAAGAGATCCTTTCAAACTATTGATTGAGGAATCCCTCACGCAATAAAGGAACGAGATGATGGATAGTTTCATGCAAATCCTTCGACGACTACCAATAGGTGACGCATCTTCTTCGAGCAGAGGCGTCGCCCCCTTAAAGGTACAAATAAACTTCGATATTCCTATATTTGAAGGTCATATAGACGCAGATGTTGTAGACAAGTGGTCGAATATACTAGAAGGATATTTTTCTGTCAATAACTTTTTGAATAGAGAAAATATTACTTTTTCACTCCTCAAAGACGTTCCCCATGTCAAAGATTGGTGGGAAACTTTCTGTGAGCAAAAGAAAATAGAGGAACCTTCCTTATTTACAGTCATGACCACCTGGGAATCCTTTAGGGATGTTATTAAGGAACAATACTACCCTGTTGGAAGTTATGATGACTTGTATACCAAATGGACCACACTGCGGCAAGAAAGAGACCAAGCAGTGCTAGATTTCACAAATATCTTCCATTCCTTGCGCACCAAGCTGGGTATCAAATATTCAGAGTGACACCTAGTGCTCAAGTATTGCGGTGCTCTACATAGATACATCCAAACCAAAATGGAATTTCTAGACATCTCATCCTTAGGCACGGCCTACCGATATGCCATCAAAATCAAGCAGAAGCTCAAACAAAAGACGCGACAATTTGGGTCGGGGAACCCCTCACAACAAAAGCTAGGAAAGGGTGGTCCCAACCCACAGAACAAAGGACAGAGAAAATATGGACAGTATCAGGACAACTAGTCCAAGCCACAAGCAAAGAAGGACACCAGAAAGACAAAGATATATACCGGGAAGTGGTGTGACTTCCATAAGAGCCCTTGGCATAACACTGTTGATTGTCGCTCAAAGCAGTCGCTGGTGGCCGAAGTGAAAGCCTCTGAATTAGATGCGGGTTCTGACTCTGAGTCAGAACCAGAAAGGGGAAGATGGATCATTGACGCGAAACCCAGTGCCACAGTTTCTACCACCAAGCTCCAACATGGTGAACCAGGCGAGCCAGAAGAAGGAGAGCGTCGCTTCCATTCACAAATGTGGGTAAAAGGCTGTTATAACCCTAAAATGCACCACGCAGGATTACCTGGCATCAAGCCAACTCATGTCTCTTCCTTGCCAAATCCATGCTGAATAAAACCTTGAAAAAACACTTAAATTAAGCAACCCGCGCCCTAACCTATTACTGGGCGCATTGGAATGCTTGCTGGCCTTCTACTACACGCGTTGGAACGCTGGCTGGCCCACTACAGCCCGCGTTTACCTAACAAAGAACAAAAACAGGAAAGTTGCCGACGAGAAAAAAATCTTTGGGTCAATTAACTGGAACTCCCAGCCATGCATGGCCGAGAGTTCGTCCAAAACTCTAGCTCCTTCTAGCCTATAAAAGAAGGGGTAGGGGTACTATTTGAAAAAGGAAAAAGATAGCAAAGAAACTCTGCCCAATTGCCGAATCCACTTGTCCCAACCCTTTAGCATTTTCTTAAGCCTAAATAGAATTCAAAGCAAAGCAGTTGGAGGACAAAAAAGAGGAGGAGCCCAGGATCAGGATCAAGGAATGGTGGCCGGTCTCTATAATCGTTGTAAGTTGATTCATCTTGAGATTAATGAAAAGATACTTTTCTCGTCCCAAATGCACGAGTCTTACATGTTTTATTTGATTTATGCTTAATCTCTAACCCTTCAGTAGAACAATAGCATGCATGCGTAGTTTTGTCTTGATTGCAGGATCGCTTTTTGGAAGGAGCACTAGAAGCAAGGGGATAAAAGAGCAACGAAGGATCTACACCAACCGTTGATAAAAAGGTTAGTTGGTTCTTTCCATGTTTGCATGTAAAAAAGGGTTTTAGGTTTTGGGTAGAAGGTTAAAAGTAATCTCTGAAGGGTCATGATCTGCATGCAAGTTTAAGCCCTAGCTTTCTAGTCCGTAGGGTAGAATTTCCCCACAACAGAATTGGCGATTCCGCTGGAGAGATTTACTCTTAGGGCTTCCAGATTTCATTGAAGGTTTTTGGGTAGTTCCAAGAAGTAGAGTTTCAGTTTATTTGTTTATTTGTTTTCTGTTAGGTCAAAGCTAGCAGGGAACCTGGTTATCAATACCAGTTTTTCCTTGACTGTTGCTTGACATTTATTCTCGGGACACACAGAGGTACACGCGGCCTGCAGCAGGCCTGCACGCGTGTAACCCGGGCCCTAACCTTCTACAGCCCGCGGTTGAACGCCTGCTGTAGTTCTTTAAGTAGCGTGTAGAGCCCAGGAAGATTAAGAGGCAGTCTCCTCTTCCCTTTCAGAAGTTTACCTTCTCAGGGGGCTTTCTGGATCCTGTCTAGGTCTTGATTGATTTACTGTCTTGCTTTCAGTCTGCCTTATTGTGTTGGTTATTCTTTGCATTTGTTTTCTTTTGGCAAATTTTCCTTTTCTGTTAAAGTAGAAGCATCCAAGCCTTTCAGAGACCCTGGTTGTCAATACCAGAGGCCTTTTTCAGGTCTGGGATGCCTGTGTGTTGTTTTATCTTAGCTTTTATTCAGACCCGCGGCTTGTTCAGGTTTAGCCCGCGGGTACCCGCGCGCTGTTATAGCTCAGCACGCGTTTGCACACGTGCTGTTTTGGTGACAGTCGCGGGCTTGAGTGGTAGCTTTTCAGCTTGGGTGGGACAGTCATTCCCTCCTGTAGTGAGAAGAGCTCCTCTCAGGGGTTTAGAGTCTGAGGCTGCAGAGTCAGTAAGTTAGGGCCTCTTATCCTTAGCTTGTGTTTTTATTAGTTGATGTTTTGATAGAAAAGACAAAAGAAAAATTTGTTTTATGGTTTTTAGACAAGTGTTAGAATCAGTGCTTTCTTGATTGCTTTTGTGAGCCTTTGCTGGTTCTTTGTGATCTGCGCCTTAAACCATAATTTTATTTTGTTGTCTTGGTTTTGTGTTTGTCGTCATTTTCCCTTTGTTGCTTCATTTTGCAACTAAAAATAAAAAATAAAAAAAAATCTTGTTTCATTTTCTTCTTGGTTTGAAGATTGTGTTGTTGCATCAGTAGCTAGGAAGAAGTCTTTTTGCATAAATTTTTGTAGTGCATTTAGAGTATAAGTAGCTCACAGATTTGAGCGAAAGTACTTCATATTTACTGCATAAAATCTTAGTAAATTTGAAAAGAAAAGAAGTCTTTCTTGTTGAAAAGTTGTTGGTTTTGCATTTTCTGTAAAAGTTTTGTTTCCAATCATTTCTTGTTCATTTTGCTTTGATTCTTTTACACACCATCAGTTTCACTCTCATACCTTGTGACTTAAAAATCCCATTAAAAGCAACGCTAATTAAAATCAAGTAGACTTTTGTTTGTAGGGTGCATACACTAGCTCAGGACTAGGGCCTTGGAATAGGTTGGAGAGTAAATCCTCCAAGGCCACTCAAGCCAAACATTTGAGTCTGTCAATAGGGAGTGAAGAAGTCCAGTTACGGAAAGTTATTCAGGACCTCCCTCTAACACAGGGGCTAAACACGAGGTCGCGTAAGGAAAGGTAGCGGAGATAACCCCTCCAAAGCTGGACCGAACGTTGTGGAGAACACATATCGAGGATTTGTTAAGGGATTCCGTCGTTTGCATTTGCCACGGAGCTTCGTGGGTCTCGAATCCGTTCGAGGTCCTTAGTCATCTTCCGGACCATTTGCTCTCGATACCCTTGATAGGTTTCAGGCTTGATACCCTGCTCATTGTGGTCTACCCAACTATCGACTGTACCCGCCTGGTGACTGTTCACGTGCTGGCAAACTAGTTGCCGATCTTTTCTAGGGACATACACGGGTGACTGCGGGGGTATACTGCGGTACCTAGGACAGACATCGGGCAACGCTTTGCAGAGTATACCCAGAGGGTGCTTCCGTATTCGAGTTGCACTTGCACCGGTAAGTTGCTCTAGTGTTGGTTGTTGTAATTGTTCTTCCAACTAGTTTAGTGCTTGCTTGATTTATCTTCTAGGGGCCTTCTTTTAGCGAGTGTTACTGTTTGTTCGTGTAGAATACCTTAGCGTGTCGTGAATCTTCTCACATAGTGGAGGATTCAGAGCTCCGCTGGTCACAAAGGCTTCTGGGCCTGCCGCCGGTTATACTGGAGCCACCCCCGCCACCATTGAGGCGGAAGCTAGACCAAAGAGGGTCTTTCGAAGCAACTGGGGCTTTTGAGCCAGAACAACTCCCGGAGCAATCAGCTGCCAATCTCGGCGTAGTTGAGACCCCCTCCAATGATACTTGGCCGGATATTATTGTGCCAATTCAATTTTACGAATGCCTGTCAGTGCCTAACCCAGTTATGGAACCAAACTCTGTTACTTCCTCTGGGAACTCTTCCATTCCCATCACTGTTGCTACCACAGGAGAAGCTTCTCCTAACTTGCCTTTGTCGATGGTCCGGGCCACCATGGTCTCGGCCACAACTACATCGCACAGTGGACCGACCCCATCTATCGCGGCGACCACACCTCTATTCATACCTAGTGTGACAGGCCCACCGTTTTCATACGATATGCCTAGTTCAAGTACAAGTCCTGTACTCACTTACTTCACTTTACAGACTTTGGTTCTGGGGGCAGAGAGCTCTAACGCTCCTCTGCAAGGTCAACTTGGGGGAATTATTGTCCCTTTCAACGCTTTTCCTTACGCTGGAGGTCATATCTCTCCTTCGTCCCCTTCGCTTGGTGGTCTGCATCAGCAGTCCACCGGGCAGGCTGCACACACAAGTTCATTTGGAGCCGGGAGTGAAGGAACGCCTGCGCAAACTCAACCGGTAGGTTTGTCACCGTTTGTTTGGAACGGGACGTTTGGTAATAACACTTTCGCATCCGCTGCTTTCCCATCTGGGGGCACACCCATTTTTGGACAGTCTACGCCGGCACATGGTACTATTCCTGCGCTGGGGGCACACATACAAGGACCTTGGAACTCAGGACAAGGATCCGTTCCTTCCTCTGGAATGCTGATCTGGGGTAATTCTTTCCACAGTCAATGGAACCCCGGACATACTTCTATGCCTCTCCCGTCGGGACCGGCATGGGGTAATCCTTCCCAAAGCCCGTTGAACACGATGAACACCCAACATCCTATGTCCTTCATGGGGAATCTGCCAATGATGTCTCCTCAGATGCAAAACCCTTACGTTGGTCAGGGCCATGGTTTCTACCAGAACCCTGGCCAACAACCAAACTTTTCCTGGCTACCTGGTGCCAGTCAAACTCCAGGACCCCTTTATCCCGGCTATCAGCAGCAACCAAAACTACCATTCTTGGCAACGTTACACTTGCCAGATCTGACACGGTTGTTAAATGATCCTATCTGTCACGATCCACGTTGGCCTCCTATGCCAACGAAGCTGCCTTCGGACATTCCAAAGTTCGAGGCCAAGCCTAACGAAGATCTCGGTGATCACGTGACTACTTTCCATCTTTGGTGTTCATCAAACTCACTGAAAGATGACTACATCCAGTTGCGATTGTTTCAACGCACTCTCATTGGGAGTGCCGCGAAATGGTACATAGAGCTTGATCGTTCACGATATTCTTCTTTTGGCGAATTGGCGATGGTCTTCCTTAACCATTTCCAGTTACTTGTGAGATACGATGCCGGCACAGAGTTGCTAGCCAATTTCGAGCAGACGACAGCGGACCATATCTCGGATCACATTCGAGAGTGGCGACGTCGAAAGAGTCTTATCAAAGTACCTGTTCCACCATCTTTCCTGTTGGAATGGTTCATTAAGTCCTTGGTCCCACAGTTGTCCAAAGATGTCGCAACGTCCAGAGTTTTCTCTGAAGAAGACGCCATTATGAGGGCTCAATAGTTTGAGCTTATCTATTCTCAGTCGAGTTTGTTATACAACATCTTACCAGATGCACCACGTTCGATACTAGAGAAAACCAGACAAAGAGCCAGACCACATGCTGATGGTATCGTTGGTTCGGCACAAACCAAGCCCGCTGAGAAATTGACAAAACAATTGCAACAATTATCTATACAACACTCAGCGGCCAGCCAGACTACTGCTTTGGCTGCTCCTCCTACCCAAACATCAGAAGTACACTCCATGCAGACGACTAACCCAAAGGCCAACCAGCAGCCTGAAGGGAAGAAAAAACAACGCAAGAAGAGTAAGGGGGATAAAAAACCAATTGGTAATGCTGGTGAGGACACCACGAAAAAGAGGAAGGCGAGGTATCTGTGCAACTTGTGTGCGGAAGACCACCCGACCCATCTATTCCCTCGACTTGCGGAAGCCCAAAAGTTTGTCACACAGCAACAGCAAGCCGTGTTGACTAATCCCTTTCAGCATGGGCAAAATTTAACTCAAGCCTCTGCAAGTGGCGAAGGGGGCAGCCAAGAAAATTGCCCTCCTCCAAATAATCCTTCTTCCGTGAACGTATATATGGTTAAAAGTGATGCTTTCATAACGACTAGAGCGCACGACTATAGAAAACCAAGCGCCTCTGAGAAGGGAAAAGAAGTCGAGATCCCATCTCTTCCTCTACAGATTGAGAAGACGTTGGGTGAAACAATGACACGCATTCCAAAAGGTGCATTCAAGCAAGCTTCTCACAATCCAAATGCAAGGGCCGCCCAAAACTACTCTGTGGTGGAAGATTTGTCACAAACCCCTTGTGCTATGTCCACTTTGGAGGTCCTCCAAAGTTGCCCCACTCAAAGGAAAGCCTTGTTGACTGATTTAGGCTCTACTGAGACTTGTAACCCAGGGACCATCATGTTAGATACGACTGACTTGAAACCTTGTTTGCCTTACCACGTCGCGTTTCAGATAGTAGTGGCTCACCCCATGAAAACTTTTACATGAAATATCTACCGCACGGTGGTCGACGAGGGCGCTTCGACTTGCGTTATGTCGTTAGCATGTTGGAAAGCCATTGGTCAGCCCGAGTT
>ML777246.1:1336269-1359176 GCA_009831015.1 Picea engelmannii | reverse complement strand
CTCACAGTCTCCTCTCTCAGAATACAATATTCACCATCATCCATAGCCGTAATACATTTCCCTCATAAAAGAGGGTTGCCTTCTAGGGAAAAAAACCCTAACATAATCTCTACCATTAGATCTGCGACCTTATAATGAACGGTTCAGATTTACAATGAAATTACAATATACTTTTACAAGGCAATTTTTTCTTTGGGGGCTTCGCCCCCGAACCCCCGCTTGCCCCCAGACCCCCCAACCAGGGGGATTGTCCCCCCGGACCCTGTAGAGGGGGTACCCCCCCTCTGCACTCCCCCGCGTGGAAGAGTATAAATACTTCTGGGGTGTAAATACTTCATGGGGTATAAACACAGCTGAAAGCAAGGATCTCTGAATCAGGAAGATAATCAGGCTCCACAACCAATAGATCGTTCGACAATATTTTCATATTTAGAGAGTCTAAAAAGAGCTTAAAGGGAACTCTAGGGGGTTCCTTTTTTGTATAACCTTTATGAGTCCGAAAAAGTGATAAAAGTATACTCAGTTGCATTCTCACGTATTTATGAGCACAAGATAGAACAAAGAATAATCTCGGTAACTTATTCTCATGTATTTACCAGCATGAGAAAGAAAAAATACTAAGCTCAGGATTGTTTTCTTTTTTACGTAAGCTTTAAAACAAATCAAAACTATTCTTGGGATAGATTTTATTTTTACACAAGCTTAAAAACTAAAGAAAAACTATGCTTGGACCTGGTTTCTTTTTTACACAAGATCGAACCAGAGGAAACTATGCTTGAGGTAGGTGGTTTCATTTATACACAATCTTGAACCATAGAAAACTATGCTTGGAGTAGGTGGTTTCATTTTTACACAAGCTTGAACCATAGAAAACTATGCTTGGATTTCCCAACACATTATCTAGGAATAGTTGGTACTTAGCCCCCAGCTTAAGAGGCTAGTGGCTCAACTTTAGCATGAAGTCCAGAGGCTAGAAACATTTCCCTCCAAGCTTCATTTCGTCCAACTGCAAAGGTGGAGGAAAGGAAGATTAAAATACTAGACGAAGCACTTGACTCAATAGAGAGAGGGAATAAAACAATTTCATTTTTTAATGAGCTTTCCACAGAGAAGAAAAACTATGCTCGAGAATCCAGGTTCAATCCCTAGACCTTTGTTTAATTTTTTAACGAGATTGACACAGAAACATGAACTATGCTTGTAATCTCTGTTTCATTTTTTAACGAGGTTTCCACAGAGATATAAAGCTATCCTCGTAGTTGGTTTCATTTTTAAACGATCTTGAAATCAGAAAATCATGCTCGAAGCTGGTTTCATTTTTTAATGAGTTTGAAATCAAAAAATCATGCTCGACTCTTCTTGATCACGGCTTCCAAGAGGACAATGCTCTGGAAGGACACCATGTTAAGGGAAAAAACTCAATCATGGCTTCCAAGAGATCTTCATTTGACGGAAGAAACACACTCTAGAAGGAACACATGTCGAGGGTTGTGACAGGGGTAAGGAGATCAGGCTCCAATAACCTTATTGAAGAGGTCACAATGTCAACTTCCAGATATAATTCATTGTCATCAGCAGTTGAAGGCATGGGAGACAACGCCAGATAATATACCCATGGCAGGGACGATACCATCTGCATATATGAACTGTGTAGGGAGTTCATTGAGTTGATAGTCAAGTCAGAGCCAACAAACAAAAGTTGATCAATAGTCACCATTCTTCCATCATGCAGGAAAGATACAACACGAAAAAGAGTGGAAACAATAGCTTTCATGGAATAGACATAATCTCTCCCAAGGATTAAAGAAAAATCCAAGGGGTCTTGGACTACCATGACATCAATAAAGACAATTTTCCCTCCCAAAGTTATAGGAAATTTAGGAAGGGTCACTAAAGGTTGATTGGTTCTTCTATTAAAAGATAACAGATTATGTGTAATTGGCGCAAGCTAAGGAAAACCCAAAGCTTGCCAAGCAATAGAAGACAAAATACTAATAGACGCACCTTCATCTATCAACGTCTAAGGAACGTCCCGACCACAAAATTGTACTGTAATCTGGAAAGGAATGTGAGAGGGAAGACGAGGTCCAATTAGCACACACCAATTAAAAAGGATGGTCTCATGACTTTGAAGGGGTTCCATAGGAGAAGGAGGAATACCCCCCGACACAGTAGAGTCTGTATCAATGAGAAAAATGTGGGCAATATCGGGTTTACTCTCAAGCGGGAGAGTAGGATCGATTGATAATGACATCAAATCGACCACTTGGGTTTCATTTGCCAAGGGGAGAATGGGGTCGATGTGTGGAAATGGATCGACCACTTGGGTTTCACTCTCTAACGAGAGAGTGGGATTGACCAAGGATGGGATCGAATCAACCACTTGGTCAACTGGTTCAACTGAATACATTATTGACTACATGATCAACTGGACTGACCGACGGGGGAACCAAATTGATCATTCCATCAACTACAGGTGGGTTGAGAGAAAGCTTGCAATAAGAAGCTGGAAGTTGAGGCGGTGAAATAGTCATGTCTTCCAGTAATTTCAATGCTTCATCCATACGAGGGCAAAGGTGAGTTTGAAGACTCCCTCCGCATAACCTACAAGGAAACTTGACTCTACTTTTCTTCTTCCCAAGGGTATTTTGACTAGTTGACGGGAGGTCATCAACATGTTGTTCAGAGGTTGACGACAGGGGTTGGCGAGGTTGTGTAGACCATTCTTATATAACCTTGGATAGACCAAGACAATCCTTAAGAAGATGGCTACATTACAAATCCTGCAAGGGTATCTGGGTTTATGGGTTGTTTGGGTGATCTTGACATCATCAACGCTCCCAGCACGATCAACAGTAACTGATTTCTTTCCAACACGTCTGACAATGGTTGGAAGTTTAGATCCTTTTTTATTTTTCTTCTTCTTATTATTCCTTTTCTTCTTCTTCTTATTCACTGAGTTACTAGCTTGAGAGCTTTCACTCGGTGAAGAAGATGAAATGGAAGAAGACCTTGCAAGTGAAGAAGGCGAAGAAGATCTTACTGGTGAAGAGGGTGAAGGATTAACATGAGGTTGATGCTCTTGGGGGGAAGTTCTTATGACCAAAGATCTTATTACATTCGGGATTACCTGAGTGGAAAACAACCATACCGGTAATCCAATTGTGAGACCTGGAAGGCTCAAAGTAGCAATGTGAGGACGACCAATGTTTCCGTAAGAAGGAAAAACAAAAGGTTCCCCTGGAGCAGAGGTTCCTTCATTGGTAATTTTGGGAACTGACGCCATTAAAAACAAAAATCCAACCTAGATTCCACTAGGGAAAACAAACATCACACGCTAAAAATCTAGTAAAAAAGCAAGCAAACAAAACCTTCTCACAATGAGCACACTAGTTGGAGATGAAATCCAATGTCTCAGGAACAAAGTAAGAAGGGACTAAGATAGAGCAGGTGGAAAATTTATGTTGATGACCTGCTTAACAGACTTACATCTTGGTGCAAGCTCCCACACATAATCGTGGGTATACCCTCCAAGGAGCCTGAGTGAGTTTGGCCAACGTCGATTCCAGGTACCGTGAAGACTTTCCCCTCCACAGTCACCTAGTGTAAATACCCTAAAGAGATAGGCCACTAAGGTTACCAATTACTACAGTGATGCCTGCGGAAACAGTAGACAGTCCGATCCATGTGCAAGTGAAGGGTATCTAGCTTGAAATCAACTCGAAAGGCTTCCACTCATCATTGTGGGTATACCTTCTAGCGACCCCAATAATACGTGCAATCTCTACACCAAGACAGACAAAGAAGGGTGAGTAACTCTGCTACTCTCAATGCGACCTCAGGTTTGACCCTTGTCTGACAAGGGATTCCCAGGACAAAATGTAGCAATTGTATTTCACCGCTCCCTAACGCAAGATTCTATGTTTGTTTGCAGCTTTGGAAAGTTATCTTTCACACCTATTCCAAAACCCTACAACTAATCTAATGTAGGTTCGTTACCAGAAAATATAAAAATGTCTAATCAATTTTTATAAGCGCTTTATTTTATGGTTGTTGTAACTCAAAAGGAAAATGGCGTGGACAATATAGTGTTTTGACCGACTCGAAAGTTATGCAAAGAGATGAAGATGCAATCTTTTCATTTCGATGAAAGATATGCTACGAGAAGGAGAAAACATTTTAATTCCAAGATGTACAATATCCCAAAATTTAATTAAACTCATCAATATCAAGATTCTCAAGAAATGAGCAAAATAGAATGTACACCAATACACGATTCAGAATTTAAGACCAAAAACAACCAAGAATCATGCAATTTCACTACTTCAAATGCAAGGATATCCCCAAACTAACATAAAGCAAGAAATTAAAACTCTTTGTTTCAAATATAGCTAAAATAAATAGTGAATCGATATGAAACAAAGAAACCCAAACAATTTTCTCTTTTAACACGAACTATTCAATAAAAGACAAATAAATTATTCCACCAAATAATTCTAAAGAAAAACGACGCTTTGTAACTGAAAGACACTCAAAGCAAGAGACTAAATATTTCAAAAGAAAACAAAGCAAATATGGCTAAAAGCAGTTTCAAAGCTGTCAAGTAGACTGTAAACAGATCATAATCAAACCCAAAAATTCACCCCAAAACCAATCCAAGGTCTGGGTAAGGAAAAAAACATCAAAAATAAAAAAATTTCACAATTTTCGTGGGCTGTAGACTAACACAGTGCAGAAATCATCGATTTTCGAAGGCCAGATATGGGTAGGATGTGGATTTTCCACACTCATGTAGACAGGTACGGTGCAAAAATCTTATATTGCCACATTGTCCCTCAAAGCAGGGTGCAGAAATAAAACAAAAAATGGAAAAAATTGAAGAATTAAGAAGGTTTTCCAGTGAAGTTAAATAGTCACAGAGTCAAGTTGGATCTCCCAGTGACTCGAAAAAAAAAATCCAAGAAATCAAAGCAATAAACCAAGACAAACTAGGAAAACAATATGTTCCCTAGTATGGTCACCAATTTTGTTATCGGGTAAATCGGTAAATGCGGACATAAACTAATCTCCCTAGATCCACCTAGATCTAGAACAAAACAAGATAGAACATGGCACTTTCACTAGGCTCTAATCATCGAATATACTACCGAACAAAAGCCGAGAGACATACCTTTAAGTGTCACTTCCTTATGTCTTTGTTGTTCTTGTTTCAATCCGGTGCTCTTGTGATACTAATCCTGCAGTGAGACAAAATAAAGATAATTCTATGGGAAGGAAGCATGCCACTGTATTATATTAAATAATAGGAAGAGAGATTACAACCGGATGCCTTGATGTTGTAAGGTTCCTTCTAACAGTTCCTTACTTCCAACACACCTCTTGCTCCAAGGATTTTGAGACCATGGATCTGATAGCTACTCACAATCTATCTTGGCAAAGCAAAGCTCAAAGCCAATCTAACCAAGCTAACAAGCTCAAAGAATTTCCAACCCAATCAAGCTTAATCCCAAGCCAAGCTAACTTTCTCCATGAGAGATCCTCTCCTTTTATAAGATGAAGAGGATAAGGTGAGGAGGTTAGGATGATCCCACTGAATCATGAAAGAGAGTAAGATCCAAACCATTCGGAGGCCACCTCACCATAGAATCTTCTCCTTCTAGAACCATCGAGAAAATGATTATTTTTCCCACGTACGAAGGCCGTCTTGACCTGGCTATAGTGCAGCCTGCGGAAATTTCGTGCCCTAGCTATAGTACAGCCTGCAGAAATTTTGTGCCCTAGCTATAGTGCAGCCTACGGAAATTTCGCACCCTAGCTATAGTGCACCCTACGGAAATCAGGCATTTCCACACCCTCTCTATGGTGTAGGCCGCGAAAATCCTCCAAAATAGTGTTTTTACAGAGGAAAACACAACTTCTTCTCTCAAGGAAAGTTCTTCTCCCTTCTTTCTTCAAGAATTCAAACCACTGACCTCTTTGAAGGAAACATATATGTTTATATCATTAACGATCATGAGGGTGACGAAAATAATGTGTAACAACAGGCCATGGGAATCCATCTCAATGGACTACATGTCAGGCCTCCCGTCCACCATGCGGGGAAATGACTATGTTTTTGTGGTTGTTGATCACTTTTCTAAGATGGAGATTATAGTTGCCTACAAGAAGAGCATCATAGAAGAAGACACTACCAAGATCTTCTTTGAACGAGTCTAGGTACATTTTGGAATCCAACAAACCATTGTCTCAGATCCGGACAATCGATTTCTTAGCACATTCTGGTCGAGCCTCTGGTAACTTATGGACACCAAGCTCACCAAATCCATGACCTTCCACCCTCAGACAGATGTCCAAACTGAGGTCATAAATCGAATGATCGTGCATATCCTGTGCATGTATAATTCCAATCACCCTCGCACATGGGATGAGAGTTTTCCCTATGTCCAACATAGCTACAACCGATCCCTGCATAGCTCAACCAACCACAACCCCTTTCAGGTGGGGTTGGTATTCCAACCATTGGGTACCATAGATGTTTCACTTCCCTTTACGGTCACCTCGGCTGAGTCCTCTCCTGCTCCAACTGAGGCTGAAAAAGCCACCCAGTTCATTCAGAGGATTCAACACATCCACCAACAGGTTTAGGATATCCTACAGAAGTCCAATGACAAGTACAAGCAGCGCCATGATCAACATCGGGTGCCACATAATTTTCAGGTGGGAGGCAAAGTTTGGTTGCACTTGCAGAAAGAACACCTAACAGGACCCCATCAGAAGATTCTCCCACTCTGTTATGGGTCGTACACCATCACCATTCTATGGGGGATAATTCTTTTGAGCTCAACATTCCTCCTTTCCTTGGCCTGCACCCAGTGTTCAACGTGGACCTCCTTCGGCTTTATTTCCCACCATTATTGGACACCTCAAACGTAGCAGAACAGTTGTCACCAATAGATATCAACCCTGACTACATACAACAAGCATCCAGTGATCATATTGTGGACACACAGATCAAGGGAACTCGACAACAAAGGATCCAGCTTTATCGAGTCATCAAAGCCGGGCAGCTCCTGCACCAAAGCAAGTGTCTCACTCGGGGCCAAATTCAGCAGAAATTTCCTCATCTGATGGGGGAACTCAACACAATGGATACCATTTCTTCCTAAGGAGGGAGGATTGATCTAGGTGGATATCATTGGCCACCCACCTTTTCCAGCTGGCTCAAAACAACTTTCTGTCAATTTTGGTGATTTACTATTTTGAGCAGTTTTTCGGGTCCTGAACTTCCAGAGCCGTTATGGGCAGCTGTTGTAGTCCTCAGATAGATATATCCAATGGGATATTGTACTCCTAAAATGGATATCATATGAAAAATTTACGACCCTAGGAAGTTGATGTACTAACTTACCCAAACGGGGCCCACATGACTTTTGGTGCTTCATCTCCTAGGGTTAGGTTTTTGGATGTTTAAATTTTTTGAAACTCCTATTTATTGTAAAAAGGCCTTCAGAGCCTCATTGTAATCATCTTCTTGTGAATGATCATAGTCGTCACATCTCTTCTTAGAGATAAGCCGCCACCATTCTAGAAAGCTTGTTTTTCGCTGCATTTTACAGTTCCATCTTATTTCCTTATTGAATAGAAAACCAGTTTTATTGTATCTTTGTTATTCTGTGTTAAGCATCTATTAATAATCTATATTCATTTCATTCTGCTCATAAAATCCAAATCAAAGAGACACATCTACATGTTTTTCTTGGAGACGATTCCAGATATAATGTGAAAGGGTTTGGAACTTCTACCTTCCAACTAGATTTTGATATGCATCTTCAACTAAGTGAAGTACTATATGTACCTGGGATGAATAGGAACCTTGTCTCCATTTTTGCCTTGGAATATAAAGGATATAAAGTTACCTTTTCAGAAGGAATATTTCTTGCATGGCACAAAGACTCACGTATAAATTATTTCAAAGTAATTGGTGTTCGACAAAGTACCTTGTACAAATTAACCATCAGACCAGTCCAGGCCTTGTTACATGACACTATCATCTTGTGTGATCTATGGTATAGGAGACTTGCTCACATTCATTATAGAGCTCTCCCAACTCTAGGGAAAATGGTAAAAGGTCTTCCAGAGATACAGATTCAGCATAAATGTGTTTGCAAAAGTTATGCTCTTGGAAAGAATGTTAAAGGGTCCTTCTTGAGTAGTGACAATAGACCCAAGGAAATCTTGGACTTGATACATTCATATGTGTGTGGGCCAATGATTGTTTCCTCTTTGAATGTGTATTTGTACTATGTACTCTTCATAGATGATCACTCTCGGAAAACTTGGATTTACTTCCTGAAAAACAAGGATGGATTCCTTGCAAAATTTCAAGAATTCAAAGCTGAAGTTGAGAACCTGACCGAAAGAAATATCAAGGTACTAAGATCAGATAATGGAGGAGAATACACCTCCAAGTATTTTAACAATTTCTATATTTAAGTAGAGATCAAGAGGGAGTTCACAATTCCTTACAACCCTTAGCAAAATGGGGTTGCAGAGAGGATGAATAGAACTATCATCAAGGCAACCAAAGAAATGATACAGGATGGGAGTCTACCTATGAATCTATGGGCAGAAGCATGTATGATAGCAGTGTATGTTCAGAACATGAGTCCTCATCAGATCTTGAAGAACGTAACTCTAGAATAATCCTTCACCAGTGTGAATCCTGAGATTGGACATTTCAGGATATTTGGGTGCCCAATATATTTTCATGTACACAAAGAGAAGAGATCCAAGCTAGATCCTTCAAGGAGAAAGGGTAAATTTGTGGGATACAATGAATATTTGAAGGAATATCAGATCTACATTCCTGGTGAGAGACAAATTGAGATAAGCAGAGATGTTAATTTTGAGGAAGAGATAGCCTTCCAAAGATCCAGAGAATCTCAGATGGAAGTTAATAGTGAAACAATGCCTTCTCCCCCTTCAACAGTTCATAGGGAGACATACATTATTCTAGTTGATCTAGTTGTTCCAGCTGATCCAGTTGCTCCAATTGACATGCCCAAAGATATTGTAGTAGGACATAAAAGGCTTGCTTTGGCCTGATAAATTCTATAGGAAGCAGAGGGACATGCAACCCCTCAAGGGACATCTAGAGAGAGCAAGAGACCAAAGAGATTCTCAAGATACCTTTAGTCCATGAGCCACATAATTGACTTTGAGCCTTCTTGTCATGGATAAGATTTAGGTGAACAGGTATGGAAAGATTTCATGAAAGAATAATATCAGTCTATATTAAAAAATGATGTATGGGATATTGTTCCGAGACCAGAAGAAAAGTATGTAGTGACTTCCAAATGGATTTATAAAATCAAGCATGCAGTTGATGGAAGCAGAAAAAACAACAAAGCGATATTTGTAGCTAGAGGGTTCTCGCAAGTAGAGGGAGTTGACTATGATGAGACATTTTCTCTAGTAGCCTGATACACTTCCATCCGTTATATCATTTCACTAGTTGCATCCATCGGTTGGAAACTACATCAGATGGATGTAAAGACAACCTTTCTAAATGGTGAAATTAAGGAAGAATTTTATATCAAGCATCCAGAAGGATTTGCTATACACAACAAAAAATCTCATGTGTGCAGGTTGAAGAAAGCCCTGTATGGACTAAAGCAAGCACCTTGTGCTTAGTATGAGAAAATGGATGGATTATTGATGAGTTTGGGCTTCAGCAAGAGTGTTTTTTATCCAAACCTATATTATCACATTGATGGAAACGAGTGATTAATATTTTTCCTATATGTGGATGAACTTTTCCTCACTGATTTAGAGAGACTCATTGTTGAACGCAAACAAGAATTGAATGCTAAATTTGAAATGAAGGATTTAGGATTGATGCATTACTTCTTGGGACTAGAAGTATGGTAGAGGATAAATGATGTTTTCCTAAGTTAAGAAAAATATACTATGGAGATGTTGAAAAAGTTTGGTATGACAGGATGTAAATCCATG
The DNA here is from genome assembly GCA_009831015.1 of Picea engelmannii. Taxonomy (NCBI): domain Eukaryota; kingdom Viridiplantae; phylum Streptophyta; class Pinopsida; order Pinales; family Pinaceae; genus Picea; species Picea engelmannii. Next base: position 1,349,162 of record ML777246.1, on the reverse strand, counting down.
CCCACACCAATGGTGATGGATTTGAAGAAGATTAATGATGTTGATTCAGGAGAGATTGATCCACACTTGTACAAACAATTGATTGGATCATTGATGTATCTGGCGAACACCAGACCTGATATATGCTATGCAGTGAATGTGCTTAGACATTTCATGAGTCAACCAATACATACTCACTGAATAGCAGCGAAACATGTATTGATATACCTACGAGGCATAGTTGGATAAGGCCTGAGATATGCCTCGAGTGTAGACTTGAGATTATAGGGATATGCCGATGCAGATTGGGAAGGGAACGCAGTGGACCAGAAGAGAACCTCTGGTTGTTGATTTACTTTAGGGTATGTCATGGTTTCCTGGTGCAACGGGAAACAAAGATTTGTGGCATTGAGTACTATAGAGGAAAATTACATAGCATTGAGTGTGGCAGTCTGCGAAGCAGTGTGGCTTTGAAAACTTCTGACAGATTTATTCAATCATGAGATGGATCCTACTAATATTCATTGTGATAACCAGAGTTGTGTGAAGTTCTATGAGAACCATGTGTTTCATGATAGATCAAAACACATTGAGATAAAATATCACTATATCAGAGACATGGTGCAGAGGAAAACAATACACGTGCAACACCTTCCTACCCATGAGCTAATTGCAAACATCTTCACCAAACCACTTGCCAAGACGAAGTTAGAGTACTTTCATTAGAGACTTGGCCTAGTGGAGAATGCCTCCCTAGTTGAGAGGGAGTGTTGATGATTACAACTATATGAGACATCCTCCAGGACACAAACTCAGTGATTCATCTTAAGAGATCCCATGAGCTGGGTGTTCCCATGAGATGGGTGTGTTGTTCCTATCTTAGACGAAGAAGGAACATTGTGTGACCCTATGTGGGGTGAGGAATCCCATGATTTGGGTGTGCCCATGAGATGGGTGTGTCGTTCCTCTCTAAGATGAATATGGAGCATTGTGTTCCCCTGTGTGGGGTGAGGAAGCCCATGAGTTGGGTGTGTCGTTCTCTCTGAGACAGAGATGAAATAATGTACTAGTCTCCTCTATGCAGAGAGTTGATATGATGTGATACTTCAAATGATTCTCCTATCAGAGATAGTGAGAAACATATCTACTGAGTAGGATGCTCCTTTGGCTGAGCACAGGTGAACATGATCCTAGTGGCTGAGCACTAGTGAGTGTGATTCTCCTGTGAGACGCAGTGAGATAGAGATGTGGATGTCCCTATGGCTGAGTACAGATGGATGTGCCCCTAGTGGTTGAGAACTAGTGGGTGTATGATATCCCTTGCTATATTTTCCAAGAGTCAGAATTACCCGTACCCCTATTTTTGATGTAAAGGGTACAGGCCGGTCCCACCATAAAGTGAAATATAATTAATGTAAAAGATAATTAATATGGTAATTATTAATTATATTGAGTTATTAAGGTCGGCCCTGTTGTGCCAATAGACACTACCTTTTATACGCCCAGCCTAATATAAATAAAGGTAATATCTCTATTGAGGAAACATAACACAAGTGTGAGTTTGGAAATTTCAGCAAGTACTTGTTCTTGGGCTGAAGTGTGCACCTCTCTTCGGCGCTAGCTTTCTAGGTTTTGTGAGAACCCATTTGTGTGCTAGGTTTATGGTGTGGTAGGTATTTCTATTGAAGAGTATAGTAAAGGATTGGCTTGGTTTTCTTCCCTTGTTGAGAAGGGTTTCCTAGGATACTTCTTGTGTACTTGTGCATGGAGTTACTTATTATGATCTTGGTTGCTGCAACAAATTGTTAATGGTGAAACTGCAATTGTATATGGTTCAAGTAAAATGCTAAAATTGGAATGAACTTCATGCTTGATCCTATCTTAATGAAAAATCAACAGAATGAGCATAGCCGTCACATCTCTTCTCAGAGATAAGTTGCCACCATTCTAGCGAGTCTTTTACTCCGTAATTTTACAGTTCTAAAAAATTCACTCATTAATAGAAATTGTGTATTACTGTATATCTGTGCCTCTTGTTATATATATCTGATATATCTTTGTTACATTATTGGATCTCTTGCAATATCTTGGTATATTTCTTTATTATACCTCTTCTCTCAATTCATGCTCAAAATAATCTGGATCATCTAGCCTTTTTTTTGTCCCATGTTGGTGGGAAGCTTAAACTTTGGAGGTAAAAAATTACATCCTTGTACCAATCAGATTGAGAAAATTTAGGGATTTCCTTCAAAGACGGTTCTTATGTTTCATATTCTTCTCGTTTTGTTTCCAAGATTCTTGTTGATATATCATTCATGTCTAGAGCCTTACAATTAGAATCAACTAGTAGTTTGGCAAGTCCTTGTACTTTTATCAACTTAGTGGGTTTGATATCCAAGTCATATTCCTTAAGTTTGGCAATCTATTTACTCCATTCTCCCTTCACTGTCAAGTTATGCAAGTATATATTTTATTCCACTAGTCGGTGCATAAGAAAATATCTTAGAGTGAAATATATAATCTCTAAATTCTTTCAATGATTTGACCAAGGGATATATGCTTGTTTTTCCAGGATGTTATATCTAAGCTCAACATATCTCAAATCTCTACTGCAAAAGGCTATGGGATGCTCTTTATTTTCTTCATTTTTTTGCAGAAACACAACTATGGTATGTTCTAAAGAAAAATAGAATATGAATAACTATTTATCATGATTCAGGTTGACCAGAAACAAGGACTATCCCCATGCCTTTTTTATCTGATGAAAGGATTCTTTAACTTTAGTGGTCCATTTCACCTCATGGTCGTTATTTAACATGACAATGATATGCTTTACCATTTCAAAAAAAATTGGGACAAATCTCCTTAGAAAGTTGATTCTATCTAGGAAGGATTGTATTTCTTTCTTGTTTCTAGGAAATGGAATTTGCTTGATTGCCTCTACTCTCTCAGGATCTATCTTTACCCATTCCTTGGATACTATATGGCCCAAGATATTTCCTTATTTCATGGAAAAATAATACTTCTTAGGATTTAGAGACAGGCCAAATTTTCTACACTTCACAAAAGTCTATCTTAAATTCTTGATGTGATCCTCATCTATATTTGATAATATAGTTATGTCATCAAGGTAGATAACAATGAATGTTTCTTTTTCTCCCAAAAAGGATATATGCATTAATCAAACCAAAATGCATTTTCCCCCAAGCGGTTGTGAAGGTTGTCTTTTCCCTATCTTCAAGATAAATTTCCACTTGGTTATATCATAAGAAACCATCCATCATGGAGATTCTATTTGATCCCAATACTTTCTATAGTATGTGATCCATTTTAAGAAAATGACAATTATCCTTTAGGGAGCATTTATCTGGGTTCCTGAAATCCACACAAAGCCTTATTTCTCCACTCTGTTTCTTCACTAAAACTAAGTTTTCCACCATTCAGAATACCTGAGGGGAATTATGATCTAATAATCTAATAACTTCCTCACTTCCTTCTCAATAGTAGGTATCAAAAGGTGATTCACTTTCCTTATTTTCTATCTGAAAGGTTTAGTACCAAGGTTGAGGGGTACTCTATGTTGTATGATGTTGGTATCATAAGTCTTTAAGTATTTATATATCCAAACAAAAAAATCAATGTACTCCTTGAAAAACTGCAAATATTTTTCCTTATGCTCAGTAGGAATCTCTTTTGACAACATTATGTATTTAGGTTCTTCTTCAGTCCCCACATTACGATATTCAATGTTATCATCCTTGGGGAGAATTGTTGGTTTCAAATGAACACTTTTTCTATCAAAAACTTTCTCCAATGGTACCATCCCTTTGGGAATGAAATTATTCTTGAGCTAAAGAACCTTATGCTCATTCATGTATTCACTAAATTCAGGAGTGATCTCAATTTCTCCCTTAATCATTTGCTTGCACTCTTCTTCATAATCCATGTCTATGTGAGTGTTTTCAAACTCATCTATCACCTCCATGAACTTTTTGATTTGTTTGTAAAAACAATTGCAAGTATTTGATGTTGTTAGGGATGGATGGTCTATATCTCATCTCAATTTCATATTTCACTTGAATGGTGGATGGTGTTTTAAAAGTACTGACTATTGCTACTAAGGAATCAACTTGATGGAAATTCTCTTAAAACGATAGAAACATTAAAAGATTCATAAAAATTGCCAATCAAGTTACATACCTAATTCCTATATGCCCTGATTCTGGGATGTTGGTCTCGTAAGAACCAATTATTTGTTGCACCACCAATTCTGAATCTTGGTAATTTGCATTTTTATTGCTGCCTCAAAGCCTAGAATCAAGGCCTTATATTCATCTACATTATTGGTGGCTTAAAACTCTAGTTTGCATGAAAAATGTATTTTTTTTCTTGTTGGGGTAAATAAGTACAACACCATCTCCCACTACTTCCTTTAAATATGCCCCATCAAAAAATATTTTCTATATACCATCTACTAGATCAACAAAGATTACCAAAGGATATGTGAATGTTAGGGATTTTGTGTGTTCTTCATTGACTGTGAGGATACAACATCCAATATGTTAACCAACACCATAGATAGGATGGTTTACATGGTTTTTAGGGTCACTTACCACATAAGAAAACGTTTTCTCTCTGTACAACCTTTTTTTTTCATCTCCAAATAATTGTACGATGGCATAAGTCATGTTCATGTGCATTGTACCTCCTAGCTTAAATGTGCATGTTCTTGACAACAACATACCATAATTAAGAGGCACATCAATCACCATCTGTAAAGACCCCTCCTTACAAACATAAATGTAAGTGACTACAATGAAGTAGTGTATTTTTTTTTTTTAAACATGTTAAGACAAATCAATTATGAACATTACATAAATATTTCAATCATATAAATGATCTATGATTAAACAATGACATTACTCTTATTCAACATCAACTTCATAATAATGTCAAGATACAATATGTATGATCCTTCCAATAAACTAAGCATTAAGAGGAATTAGGACAAGTATACAAGTATTTAAAGAGGTTGACATAGTTGCATAATATATATTTTTTTGTATTTAAAAAAATTGATAAAGTAATACATTGATTAGGCATGGAAAAATTTAAAGTAGACAAAAGAATTGAAGATTCTATACAAATTCTAAGTTCTATTTAGAGCAATGAGATACAACCTTTACAATTGGCGCAAGTTGATAACCATTACTACAATTATTAATCCATTCTCATTCTACTCATTAGTGTAATAGAACAACTAATATAATTAATTAATATATTTAATGATAACCAAATTTAATAAGTTAATAATTATTAGAGTCATTTACTATAATTTCCATGAATCTAATCACTTATTGTTTGATAATTGTTCATAATGCAACAAAAAAAAATTATACAAATGATCCAATTCAATAAAAACTACAATCTTTACTATAGATTGCTAATAAATCGATATCTATTTTCTCCTCTCCTCATATATATATATAATAGGTAGTTAGAGTTCAGTAATGTTCATTTATTGATGCAAATGTAAATTTCCGTTCACTACGAAATTTAACTAACCCTATCCCAAACTTGAAAGCATTAAGAATCAACTTCTCAGTTCTGTAAATTTATTAAAATACGATAATTCTATACGGGTGTTTAACTTATCTAAAATTTTGATGAAGGGAATATATACTCATTCTCTAAAATTGAATTTCTCGCCTACTTGCCTTGCTAACTAGTCAACGCCCTACCCTATCGTCAAATTTACATTCTAGGAAGTTAAATAACATAAGTGAAGCTTCGAAAGGATGAACATCCTCAGGACCATCTACGGTGTGTACCGAAGAATTAACTGGATGTTATATCAACTGTACCATGAGAAACTAATACTCTTTCAAGCTTCTAGATGGTATGTGTGTTAGCGATTACTTAGGAAGATGGTTTGCCCAAAAGTTATTAAGTGGAAAAGGCGTATACCTATTGACAATGAATACAATTAATCACTTTTTAATTTAAAATTCTAATATGATGGTTAACAATTAAAGATGCTGGCATATTTTTAATCGTCCTCCCAAATCAATGAATGTGATTTCCTCTTCATAACTTCCTTGTATTTTTGAATGCATCCAACATGTTTACCTTTTAACATTTACCTAATCATATTAAGAAATTACTGTAGCACTATATGATTGCCAAGTTTAAATGATTAAACTTTGGATTTAGCATGCTGGCTATGCTAGCTGTAGACACTCATTTTCTAGTTGTGCGTTTCATTTTCTGACTGTGCATTTCATTTTCTGTCCGCGCCTTTCGACGTTCATCAACAACAACGTTCATCAACAACGGTTTTGAGTGACTGCTAATTTTTATTTACAACAAAGGTTTCGTTGTACTCACTTCAATTACTACAAAACAGAAGAAAAGACTGGAAGAACTCAGATCTGTTAAGACTGAAGGGTTACTGTTTAAGTTGGCATTGTAGGACAAAAATTAGTATTAAAAAAAAGAACCACGACTCTATAAAATTTCAGAGTGGGAAGGATAAATAACCAAAAGCACGAATGAGTTCACACAACTGGAGTATCATTATTACAATAGAGAGAGATTATTTAACACAATTATTCAACTTGGAAGATAAAGATACGATAATATCGTGACCGTAAATTTTTAACAACTTGTTGACAAGATAAATATCAATGGCATCTAACAGATACGGTCAGTCTTCTGTAGGAAACCAATGCTAGAACCTTCTCGATTACCAGATAATCATTTAAGTTACTTCGCTAAACTTAGATCTAGGTCTGCTACAAGTTAAAATTTATCGCTTAACTGGAGTCGTGATTTACTCACACTGACGACCCTATGATCGACTCGCTAAGGCTCGCTCTCTCTTCTTCATTCGAAGAAAAAGGACCCAGGTTTTAGGTAATGAAATACGTGTACATAAAATTAACAAATACAATACTTTTTTTATACTCAAACTCTTTTAAGATATTAAACTCAAGCATAAATAAGGAACAATACATCAGAATTTTATATCAAAGACATTCACCAGAAATGGAAGGTTCGATTCAACTTAAGAATCGAAACTTAAGAGTTTTCGCCGTTTTTTTTTTTGTTTTTTTCATAGGAAACAAAATGCTATGATACAGGAGAGGAAACTAGTTTTAAGAAGTGAAACATACCTATGCTCAATGCAAGGAAGTGAATGTAGGGCATGGATACTTGGGGGATGTTTCCTCTAAGGGTACAAGGTGTCAAGCTACAACGACTATATAGAAGGCAGTGCTTGGCTAGTGATGCAAATTGCTAAGGTAAGAGGCTTATATTGAGAAAGAGGGAACTTGAAATAGGCTCAATGATGTAAGTAGGATGCTGGAATGCAATTACAACTTAACTCAAACAAATGTCATTTTTCGTAGATTTAGTCCCCTAGGCCCAAAAAAGTATAAAATAATACCGAGGAGAACTCTTCTAGCCAATGGTGACTAGAGTATTCATTTTTCATCAGTAGTATACTTGGTCTGGAAAAGGGTTAAATTTATACCAAATAGACTCCCTTTCAAAACCATTTAACAAGTGTGAAAGGGACAAGTTCACTCGGCAATATTTTCATTTTTTGGAGTCTGAAAAGGGATTAACTAAGACTCTAGGATGTTTTTTTAGGAAGCATATCATGGGGGAGGCCAAGGCTCTCATGCAGGACTTCTTTCTAAATCCAACCACTCACTGGTAGCTGACACGGGCTTGGGAGAACCAAAATCTTTCCAAGCCAAGGAGGATAAAATGCTTGCAGAGGATCCTTAGAGAGAAGGAAGGAGAGGCTCTACAAGATTGTTCCAATCAAAGGAAACCATCCTAGGACTTGGAGGGAGCATACACAAAGAGAGTGGAATGCTCTCTTGTACAGAAGGTGCAGAACTAGAAATGCTAAGGACATTGTCGAAAGATGCATCACCCCCGAAAGGAAGAGTGTGATTGACCAAAGATTGCATCAGAAATGTCATTTCCTTAGACTTATCCTGGGAAAGATTGATTTTGAGAGATCGCAGGCCAAGCAGGATTTTGGTATACACCATGGCCCTACCTAGTAGGGTAGTATCCTCCTCCCAACTTATTCATAAAATGTTGTAAGGGCATCATCACTGAGGAAGATGCTTGTGAGGAGAAGGCGACGTGACATGGGTTACTCATGTGAGGATATACATTACCCCCAGATAAAGGAACTTTGTGAAGGAGGTTTCCCATACTATAAAAAAAACTCCCTCTGGATAAAACACTAAAGGACAGAGGGAGGTTCGCCATAAAAAAAGCATATGTAGGAACCAGCATAGCAGAAAAAGGATAGATGGATGGGATGCAGGAAGTAGAAGGATCGCCTATTTGAGCACTCTATCCTGGAAAATCAAAGCTAGGATTGGGTCTAGTGGAAGGAGGATTCCAACCTCCTCCCATAAGAGTTGGTTGAGGGATATGAATCCCACCAACCAAAAAAGGAGAATAAGGAGGCATCATGCCCCCAAACCCAAAACTAGGATTCACATAAGAGGATGAAACAGAGGACGGCAAGTGTGAATTCATGTCTTCCAGACCAAAAGAGAAAGGATTAGAGGCCCAAGGCATTGGTTGATTATCATGATTCGGCATACCACTTGGAAATACAAAAGGATTCATCCCCATGGAATGAGAAAAGACCATGGGTTGGGTAGCACTAACTGAGAGAGTCACAGGGGCTCCACCAACCATAGAAATCAAAAATCATGACGCAATACAAAATCCTAAGGCCAACTAATAATCAGAGATCACACTCCTAAATAAATAAAAAGTTCAATGTACAAAAACAAGATATAATGGCTGAATGGGGCGTCCCAAACTATAGTAGGTATGTCTCACCCAAGAGGGGCCTGAGACTCCCCTCAAAAGATTGGAGATATCGGAATCAATTATAAGGGCCCTCGTTGGATTAACAACGCATTCAATCAGATCCCCCCGGAGAGTTAATACTCCATAAAGGTTGTGTGTTGTTCGAGCCTTATATGACATAGGGTACCTGCAGAATAACCCCTGCAAGTAACCTATGTGGCTACCTATGTCAAGAAACTAGAGTCACCACAATATAACCAATGTGCAGGAAAACAATCGAAAGTTTGGTCCATCATATGGGTAGGGTAAGAAATCCTGAAATCTCGAAAGCACCGCCTCTCACAGAGATAAAGGTGTTAGAAAAACAGGACCACGGAGCAATAAAATAAAACAAATGTGAAAACAAAACACAAAAGATACACAATACAATAGACACACGAATTTACGTGGTTCACCCAGTGTGGGCTACGTCCACCAGAGAAATTGCCAGGTCCTTCCTTTATTATTATCCAACAAATGAAGGGATACAACCTACAACAAAACCCGATGTAACTTCCTCTTCTCTCTCTCACAATCTCATCTCTCATAATACAATAATCGCAATCATGCATAACCGCAATACATTTCCCTCATAACAGAGGGTTTCCTTCTAGGGAAAAAAAACCCTAACATAATTTCTACCGTTAGATCTGCGACCTTATAATGAACAGTCCAGATTTACAATGAAATTACAATATACTTTTACAAGGCAATTTTACCTTCGGGGGCTTCGCCCTCGAACCCCCTATCTAGGGGGATAGGCCTCCTGGACTCCACAGAGGGGGTACCCCCACTCTGCACTCCTCCACATGGAAGCGTGTACATACTTCTAGGGTGTAAAGTCTTCATAGGGTATAAACACGACTGAAAAACACAAGACCTCTGAGTCAGGAAGATAATCAGGCTCCACAACCAACAATCTCCCACTTGGAGACTGATCTCAACAACTCCATCGCTATTTTATATTATGGAATTTGAACCTTATTGGACATGGAAACTTTCTCATCTTCATCTTCATTCTTGAAGACCAACTGAAACTGAGCAGGAACTCAATTTCTCTCTGGTTACTCCCTTTGTTAACATGTCTGCAGGATTCTAGCTAGTGTGTATCTTTTCCAACTTCAAATGTCCATCTTCCAAGGTGGATCGTATGAAGTGTTACCTCAACTATAGATTCTTAGTCTTTGATTGGAAGGTTGAGTTACTTGCAAGATGAATTGCACTCTCACTGTCACAGTACAACCTGTTATTCTCCTACTTCTTTCCCAATTCCTCCATAAACCTTTGTAACCAAATTATCTATTTACTAGCCTTTGTAGCAGCAACATACTCTACCTCTGTTGTTGAAAGTGCAACAACCTTTTGCAGTTTTGAAATCCAACTTATTGTTGTTCCACCTATAGTAAAAACATACCCTGTGGTGCTCTTCATGTTGTCTTTATCACCTACCATATCTGAATCAAGATATCCCTGTAGAAAAGTGTTTGAACCTCCAAAACATAATGCATAAGTAGTAGTCCCTCTCAAATACCCGAGCATCCACTTTACTGATTCCCAATGTTCTTTACCTGGATTGTTCATATACCCGCTCACAACTTCCACTGCATGTGCAATATCTGGTCTTGTGAAAACCATTGCATACATCAAGCTGCCAATTGTTGATGAATAAGAGACCCTCGAGTCTTGGGACACATTTCCTTAGTTAATTTGAAATGGCTAGACAAAGGTGTACTAACTGGTTTTGCATTCTGCATTCTAAACCTCTCCAACACCTTCTCTGTGTACTCACCCTGGGACAATGTCAATTTGCGATTTTTTTTGTCTCTTGTTATTCTCATGCCAAGGATTTTTTTTGCAGCACCCAAATCCTTCATCACAAATGAATTGGCTAATTTCTTCTTGAGCACATTTATATCCTGCATATTAGACCCTGCAACAAGCATGTCATCTACATACAATAGCAAGATAATATAGCTTCCATTTTCTGGCCTTTTAAAATAAACACAGTGATCAGAATGACATCTACTATAACTCTATTCTGTCATAAACCTGTCAAACTTCAAATACCACTTCCTTGGAGCTTGATTTAGGCCATACAAGCTCTTCTTCAACTTGCATGCCAAATTCTCCTTCCCTTTGACCTCATACCCCTGTGGCTGCTGCATATAAATCTCTTCTTCCAAATCCCCATGGAGAAAAGTTGTTTTTACATCTAACTGTTCAAGATGCAAATCTTCTACTACCAGAAGACTTAAAATAGTCCTAATTGAAGTCATTTTAACAACAGGAGAAAATATTTCATCAAAATCTATACCTTTTTTTTGTGCAAACCCCTTTACAACAAGTCTAGCCTTATACCTCTTTTCTCCTCCATCTTCTTCCTTCAACTTGTAAACCCATTTATTCTGCAATGATCTTTTTCCCACAGGCAACTGAACCAAGTCCTAAGTCTAGTTATTTTCCAAGGAATCAATTTCCTCTTTCATGCCTTGCTCCCACTTCTTTTTGGTCTCTACCTGCATTGCCTCTTCATAACATTCTGGCTCACCAGAATCAGTCAACAATAAATAATATAATGAAGAAGAGTATCATTCAGGGGATATACTTAACATGGTAGATCTTCGAACAACACTTGCAGGTGTTTGAGGTACCTGCTGCTCCTGTTGTTCTACATTTTGATTTCTAGGTTCCTTTGGAATTTGATTTTCAGTGATCTCATCAAAAACCATGTATTCTTGTTTTTCTTCTTCCTGCTTCTTTCCCTGCAACTGATCTTTGTACATGACCTTCTCATTGAATATGGCATCTCTACTCCTAATAATTTTTTTATTTTCATAATCCCATAAGAGATAACCAAAATCAGTAACACCGTATCCAATAAATGTACACTTCTTGGATTTAGACTCAAGCTTTGTTCTATTTTCTTTATCAATATGCACAAATGCTTCACAACCGAAAGTTTTCAAAAAAAAATAGTTTACCTTTCTTTCTGTCCATTCCTCCTCTAGAATTCTACCATCCAAAGAGATTGAAGGTCCTATGTTTATTAAGTAAACAACAATATCTACAACATCTACCCAGAACTGTAAGGGAAAACCTGCATGCAATCTCATACTCCTTGCACTCTCCATGATTGTCGTGTTCATCCTTTCTGACCCAACATTTTCTTGTGGTGTTCCTAGAACTGTCTTCTTTCTACGAATCTCATGGTATGAACAGTAATCATCAAACTTCTTGATGCAATATTCACCTCCATTATCTAATTTGAGACACTTCAAACTTTTTCTTGTCTCATTCTCAACGGAATCTTTCCATTTCTTAAAAGTATCAAAAACATCAGATTTTTGTTGAATGCAATAAACCCAAGTTTTTCTAGTTGCATCATCAATAAAAGTAACATAATAATGAGAGCCACTAAGAGATGATACATGAGTTGGTCCCTATACATATGTATGCACAAGCTCTAACCTTTCATTCTTCTTTTCTTTTCCAACTGTGAGAAATCTGATTCTCTTTTGTTTTCCATAAACACAATGCTCACAGAAGTCCAAATCAATTTGTTTAAGATCTGGTAGCAAATTTATTTTGTGAAGTATCTGCATACCCTTCTCACTCATGTGTCCCAGCCTATGATGCCATAGTGTTGTATCCACTCCTGTAGAAGCTAAAGAGATAGAAGAGTCAGTATTACCAGTACATAAATACAATGTACCTACCTTCTTTCATTTTGTTATCACCAATGATCCTTTGATGACCTTCCACGTATTATCTGTAAATATGGATATACAACCTTCACTTGCCAACTTCCCTGTTGAAATTATATTTTTCCCTAAATCTGGAACATGTCTTACCTCTTTCAACAACCATTGGTTTCCATTACGTTGCTTTATTTTTACCTTTTCCATTCCAACAATTTTGCATGGTGCATCATCACCCAAATGAACCTGTCCAAAATCACCTTGAACATAATCTAGAAAATGTTTCCTATGGGGTGTGGCATGAAATGAAGCCCCTGAATCTAC
>ML777246.1:1317865-1336219 GCA_009831015.1 Picea engelmannii | reverse complement strand
GCATGAAATGAAGCCCCTGAATCTACTACCCAAGACTCAGAAATATTATCTACAGAAAGAATCAAAGCATCTTGTAACACATCACCTGTTACATTTGCTTCTTGATTTCTCTCATGTTGTCCATCTCTTTGTTTCTTTGGAGCATTGCAGTCTTTCTTCAGATGTCCTTTCTTCCCACAATTTCAGCACTATATTTTTCCAAGTCTGGATTTGGATCTTCCCTTCCTATAATTCCCACGGTTCCCTGAGTCCTTTCCTCTATCTTTTTGTCTTCCCCTATTCTCCATGTTCAACGCATTACCTGATGTCTCACCTATGCTTTTTCGTCGCATTTCCTCTCTAAGGATAACACCAACAACATCATCAAATTTTAAAGTATTTGAACCAGAGACAGAGTTAATTACAGCCATGACCAAGCCATTCCAGCTTTCTGGTAATGAGCACAAGATTAGAAGAGCCCTAACCTCATCATCAAAGTCCACTTTTATAGAACTTAGTTGTTTAGTAACCGTATTAAATTCATTTAAATGATATGCAATAGACCCACCTTCTAACATCTTCATATTAAATAATCTCTTCATTAGAAATACCTTATTGGACGTCGAGGGTTTTTCATATAGTTTATCCAACGTGTCCATCAGATCTTCGTTGTCTTTTCTTTCGAAATATTGAAAGCCACCAACGCTGCCAAGCTTAGCCGTATCGTTCCTAGATCCTTTTTGTCAAGAATCTCCCATTCTTCGTCCTTCATGGCTGTCGGATTCTTTGCTACTCCGCCCAATGGTAGGAATAGATCCTTCTAATATAAATAATCTTCCATCTACATCTTCCATAACTGGTAGTTTTGGCCGTTAAATTTCTCGACCCTAAACTTTCCATATTCCGACATTTCTCCCACTCGAACCAAGAACCCTCTTTTCCTGCGAGTTACCTTTCGCTTTGATGCCAGTTGTTAGAAAAAGAGGACCGTGGAGGAATAAAATAAAACAAATGCGGAAACAAAACACAAAAGATACACAATACAATAGAGACACAGATTTACGTGGTTCACCCAATGTGGGCTGCATCCACGAGAGAAATTGTCAGGTCCTTCCATTATTATTATCCAACAAATGAAGGGATACAACCTACAACAAAACCGACTATAACTTCCTCTTCTTTCTCTCACAGTCTCCTCTCTCAAAATAAAATACTCACAATCATGCATAGCCACAATACATTTCCCTCATAACATAAGGTTTCCTTTTAGGGAAAAAAACTCTAACATAATTTCTACCATTAGATCTGCGACCTTATAATGAAAGGTCCATATTTACAATCAAATTACAATATACTTTTACAAGGGAATTTTTCCTTCGAGGGCTTCGTCCCTGAACCCCCATTGGGGGATGCTTCCCCCGAACCCTCACCAGGGGCCTGCTTGTCCCCTAACCCCCCAGTCAGGGGGATAGGCCCCCCGGACCCTGCAGAGGGGGTACCCCTCTCTGCACTCCCCTGCGTGGAAGAGTGTACATACTTCTGGGTTGTAAAGTCTTCATGGGGTAAAAACATGGCTGAAAAACAAAATACCTCTGAGTCAGTAACATAATCAGGCTCCACAAGCAACAAAAGGTACTAGCAAAACCCCCAAATATGAATAGAACCCCAGAAATATCTTTTACGCTAAGAAGGTATTAGAGGGTTATTTCTATAACCAACTTCACACGACCTCGTGCTTAACTTCGGTGTGAGTGGAGCCTCCTGATGTCATTGATTACACAATGGGTTTCACCACTCCCTCGTCAGACACAAACGTTTAGTTTAATAACCTTGGAGAAGTTTACTCACAAAATTCTATTACAAGGCCCTATGTCCTATACTTGTTTGTGCACCCTGAAAAATAAAATTGTTTCTAATCAATTTTAATTAATCAGTGTTAATTTTAATGGCTTATGCTTACTCAAGAGGTGTGGTCATGAAACTGATGGTATTACGACTCATCATATAAAAAGAAGAAAATATAAAAACACTTATAAGTACTAGTCTTAAATTTCAACAAGATGGTATGCTTCTAAATGCAATCTTCCCAATGCAATCTCTACAATTTTAATGAAATGCAATCTCTCCCAATGTGTCAAAATCAATGCAAAGTAATCAAAAGTGAAAATTCCATAATGCAAATAATAAAATATTTTGTATTTTCGATATAAAGAAAATAAAATGCAAGGACTAAATAGAAACTTCACAAGAAGACCCTAATGCAAGAAAAAAGAGACAAGCCAGGAAGGACACCGAGAAGCAAACACTCAAACCGATGTGAAATGACAACCAATGAAAAAGATGATAAGAAAGAAATCAACCCAAAAATTCAACAACAAAAAGGGCTTCCTATCACCGAGTAGGCACTTAACAGTCAGAACAGGAACCCAAGAAGACTTAGCAACAAACCAAACTCGCCCAAAAAACGCCAAACTCAGTCATAAATACTAAAGAGATGATGTACATGATTGTTTGAGAACAAATTGTGTATATACACTCCCCAAACGAAGACATCTCGCGTATATAAGCATTTTTCAAGGGAAAAAACACATATACCCATTAAAACACTACTAGGGAAAGGGTTAATCCAAGAAACTTGGATGCAAGGTAAAAAAAAATTCCAAGAAACAGGTGACAACGAAACTCAAGCTAATAGAGAGAAAACCAAGGAGAAAAGCACTCCAAACCCCCAAAAAGGAGAGCATACCTAGTATGGTCGCCAATTCTGTTGCAAGGAAAATATGTCTATGCCTAGGGGTACACCACAATAGACGGAAAGACATGCAAAAATCAACTATAATCCCAAGTATTCTATATAAATGAAATGCTAGCAAGACAAGGCTAAGAGCCTACCTCGTCCAGATTTGGGTTTGTGTTTGGGTTTGCATCATGAATTTGCTCCATCCTAGTATAATAAATATCGTATTTAAACAATAACATAATAGTTTTACAAATGATTTTTATTAATGTCATTTAAAAAATACAAATTTAACATTTGACGTAAAACCTACCTTGAAATTATAACTTATTCATTGAAAAGGATAAATATCAGTAATGGAAACCAACCTTTTTCTTGTCCTAATCAAATATAGGATGAATTCAAAACAAAACACAACTATTACTCTTAGAAAAAGATGGAAAAGACAGGGCATGGGTTGAAGAAATTGAAATATTAGAGGACATGATTTTTTATAATTTGTTTTTGCATAAAGGAATGTACACACTTTAATAGAACATGCAGAGTATTGATGCACATGCATCTTTTAACATAGATTAAAATATATGTGGAGGGAAACATGGATTTTTGCATGTGGCATGTGTGGAGGTTTGGTTAGAGTCACTATGAAATATACATTCAACCCCAGATATACCCCACATACGGTCATAACATAGAATCCCCTTTCAAAACTAATTGTCCTTGAAGAATTGTATTTAAGATATTTACATGTGATGAAACCGAGTAATAGGATCTCCTTATACTCATACTCTCTTCTGACCATTGATGATGATCCTTCCATCCATCCATATTCAATTCTTTTTTATGTCAATCCTTGATAAATATGTCTCCTTTGATTGCAGGTATTGTTGTAGCTTCTCAAATTTGTTGTAGTTGTTTACCTTTGATAATATCATGTCACATAATTAATCTTTGGTGAAATATTTCATGAGTATTCTTGATTATACCATATTATTCCTTCATAATGTTTTATAATTTAATTTTTTCCTTCATGTTATATGTCCTTATCATCCTTCCCATTTTCTTGTATAATTATATGGTCAAATTGTTGATCTTTTATTGCTCTCACTTTTCAGATAATACCTTTATATTTTAAATTCACATCATCTTATTGGATTTCTACTTCTTTAAGTATTTTCTAGTCTTATTCTATTTTCTATTCATTCTCCATCCATCAACTAATTTTTTCCTTATACAATTTTGGATTGGATCTCTTATTTTACATCCTCCATATTTAAGTCTTCTTCATCCTTCATAAAGATACATAGGGAGTGCTACTTTGTTCAATCTGGGTATTTGGATATAAACTCTTACACTGGGGGCTATTGGATCATGTCTTTCACATCAAATAAAACACAAGGTAAACATTATTTATAGAAACCGCCATTCTAAAACTAACTAGAGGCATTGGTGCAATTGTAAATAGAAAAATAGAGTTGGAATACATTGAGTGATTGTGTCTAAGGTAGTGTTGTAGATGGATAGGGACGGGGATTTGGGGGATAAATATCCACAATATAGAGAAGGGATCCAAGGGGGAGAGTTTATCCATTTCTTATTTCCTTCAAAATTATTTGTACTGTGAACCTTCCATTAGTTGTTGAGTGTTATAGAGCCCAATCATTGAATTCATGTGAGAGTCACATCTCATAGTTATCGGGAGCATGGGGGCTGAGTAATTTCATATTGGGGAAGAGTGCAAGTCAAGAAAGCAAGAGAAAGAGAGGAAATTCATATGTGGAGGGGACTAGAATTATGCATTCATGTTTTTGCACAGAGAGCAATTTTTACATGGAGTTTTCTAGCCAACAAAAGAGTTCTAAGTGCTTAAGCCTGAAGGAAAGTGTTTTGGGCATGTTTTGTTGTTGTTTGGAGCTATGAATTCATGGATAAAGAGGTTGTGTGCCTAGGAGTAGTGAGTTGTTCAAAATTCGTCAAGGATGCATGCATTTTAGATGATGGACAAATTTGTGTTGCAACTATAGAATTCTTGAAATCCCAACAAGTAGAAATCCTTTCCTACCTGAGTTGGAAGCTCTGGAGGGGAGTGGAAAAAGATAAGGGGATGTGAGTAGTGGCAAGGAATCTATGCCTCAATATGGTCTACATAACAAGTAGCATTGTATTTGGTCTACCAAATTGTGGAGGATTGTTGTGCAACTCTGGTTCAATCAGCCAACAGAAAGTGAAATGGCTCCACACATAAGATATATAAGGGGATATCGTTAAGGTGAAGGATCGCCCAAGGAAACTTCCTCTAGCCACAAGGAAGTAAGAACTCCCACCACCATAATCCAATAGGATGCACACGCAACAACGTCAACTTTCCAGGACACCATCCCTCAACATATCCGGGAGAAAATAAAAGAAGTTGAGGTAGATATTCAGACATAACACACTATTAATCTAGCGCACGAGGTGGACGAGGGAATTATCTATTCTGTTCTAGATATTGGAATATTTATATAAAATATTTTTTGAAATATATATAATTTAAATATATAGTTTTAATTATAAATAAAAAATGTAATAAAATTAATAAATATTTATTTTAAAATATAATATATATATATATATATATACAAAAGTTAATTTTTGAATATAATTTTGACAAATAAATGATCATCCCAAGGAGACCATTGCAAATATTGGTTTTCCTAACTAGGAGCTAGAGCCATCAATTGAACATCCTAATTCGAGGAAAGAATGGAGGACACATTTGTTTTAGATGTATCACTCGTAGAGGTAACAATAAGGGATGTAGTAATTGTAGATGTGACACTAGTAGAGTAAATAAAGGGGGATATAACACTAGTAGAATGATCAATGTTATATGTAGGGTGGACTCAGACAAATGAACAATAACCACTCAAAATTGTAACAACTATTATGACAATATTTAAGCGTGCCTCTGAACTGATTATAGTGGTGGGAGGAAATAACATCCCATGCAATGCTATATTAAAGTACGACTAATGTGGGGAGAAACTAGAACACCAATGTCTAGGTGGACTTGTAATACGTAAACCATTGGGGTAGGGTGGCCATGATATAGTCTGGCCATGTAATACAAAATAAAAATTCAAACCTAGTTAGGCTACTACAAAACCATGAAATTACAATTCCTTACAATAAAAAATTGTAGTTGAATGCAATACTTGACTTTATGCCATGACATGTGGAGTTTAGAAGCCAAACAATTTGTGGATTCCAAGAGAACTAGTGATGTGCTATGAATTTGACAAGTTAAAACTAAACCCATGGATCTAAAATCATGTTCATTGTAATACCTAATGTGAATTTGATATGGATGGATAAGGTGTACTACCAAAGGGTTTARTCAAAGTCAATCAATGGATCTTGTGTWTGGGAGATGAACAAAATAAACTTTTTTATGGTTACATACATGTTTCTAATATGTTAGATTAGTAAAAGGGCATAAAAATCAACTAAAATAATAAAACACATTTCACATTAAATAGATTCAACATGACATATGATACCTTACTATAAGGAAATTTACTATCCCCGAGTGGAAATAGTTGATCAATGTCTCCTCTCACCCTCTATAGAAAAACATGCCAATATATTTATGATTCATATAAAGAAATAAAATGAATAAAAAAAATGAAAGGCTATTGAAGAGTGTATTAGAAGCCCATCCAAGAATATCCACAATGTGTATATTGTTTGAAAGGCTATTACATTGGAATTTTCTCTTGTGGTCAGAGTTACTATGACATATACATTCAACCCCATATATACCCCACATATGGTCATAACATAGTATCCCCCTTCAAAAATAGTTGTCCTTAAATACTTGATAAATTCATTTCCTTTGATTCCATGAATTGTTGAAGCTTCTCAAATGTGTTGTAGTTGTTTACCTTTGATAATATTGTGTCACATAATTAATATTTGGTGCAATATTTCATGAATATTGTTGATTATACCATATTATTCCTTCGTATAGTTGAACTTTCTTTTCTTTCCAACTTTCTTGGTAATGAGGATGTCAATAATGTTTTATATTTTAATGTTTTCCTTCATGTTGTATGCCCTTATCATATTTCTCATTTTATCATATAATTGTATGCTCAAATTATTGATCTTCAATTTCTTTCACTTTTCAGATTGTACCAACATGTTTTAAATTCACATCATGTTATTGGATTTCAACTTATTCAAGTATTTTCTAATCTTATTTTATTTTTTATTCATTCTCTATCCATCAACTAATTTTTTCCTTATATAATTTTGGATTGCATCTCTTATTTTACATCTTCCTTATTTAAGACTTCTTCAAGCTTCATACATATTTAGTCTTCCACACTTCTAGTAGTTTTCTCTTCAATTGTATTAGCAGATTCTCCTTCAACTCTTTGGATAGAATCTTCATCATTAATGTTTGATTCTACTTCATGTAAATGAATTTTAACATTCGTAACATCCATTAGAAGGTCTTATTTATTCTTAGCCATCCTTTTAATTTCTTCATATTTCCTTTTCAACTTTTCCTTGAAAGATACATACGAAGTGCTACTTTGTTAAATATGGGTATTTGGGTAGAAACTCTTACATTGAGGGCTATCAGATCATGTATTGCACATCAAAGAAAGCACGAGGTAAACATTATTTATAGAAACCCTCATTGTAAAGCCAATTGGAGGCATTGGTGCAATCATAAATAGAAAAATAGAGTTGGAATGCATTCATCAACATGCCTCCTAAAAATGGAGTAGACCCCATGAGTACTTGTGTCTAAGGTAGTGAAGGTGTTGTAAATGAAATGCACATCACACTTTATCCTTATGGAAGGAGGACCCATATCACCGTAAGACTCACTTTGGTTCCACTTAAAGAAAAATCGTAAATTTCAACATCACTATCGAGTCAATGAATCTATACCAGAAATCATTACTAGACCTCTATATTCATCCTTGTACTCAACATGAATCATTACTAGAACTCTATATTCATCCTTGTATTTTACATTAATCCTTGTACTACAAGAAATTTGAAACTGAATCTGAAAAATAAGAATCCTCATTTTGAAAAAACTCAACGCCACTCATTATTACAGCTCTACGTTCATCCTTGTACTCTACCAGAAATGTCAAGCTAAATCTGAAAAGTAAGAAGCTCTCTGATACCATTTTTTTTATGCATAGACATTAATATATAATATACAAGAAAAAGGCATTTGGAAAAGAAAGAAACCTCCGGAAGCATTTGAGCCACATCAGAGAAACGATGGTTGGAGGCCATTGTTACTCTTTATGAAGCTGGATTTTGCAACTGCGGTCTCCCGTCTACTGAATACTCCAGAATTAATTCGATCATATACCCGAGAATATCTTGGATTTGAATTTTCTCGAAGTGTTTATTTATACAACTCCATTGAGTTAGATCAGATCATTTATTTAAATGAGAAGGCAAGCGGTCGGCTTGGCCTATTTATTAACATTCAAGTTGGCTGTGTTATTTTTTCATTTTTTTTTATTTGATGGTGAATAGAACCATAATGTTTCGATCGGTGATTTTTTTTTATTTGATGGTGAATGGAACATTCTTGCTCTCTTCTCTCATACCCTTGGCTACTTAAACATTTTATGTCACTCAACTTTCCACTCTATAATGACTCAACTTTCCACTCTATAATGTCTCAATTAGTGATTTAACACTTTTTCCTCTCTTCTCTCGTACCCTTGGCTACTTGAACATTTTATGTGACTCAACTTTCCACTCTATAAAAGATTCTTAAATATGTCTGTCCTTTCATTAATTTAATCATTGTTGGATCAATTAGTAGGTATGCTCAATCATCCTATTTTTTTTTAACAGCTTGCTTAATTAATATTACAATTTTAAAGGAGGTTTAATATAATATATGTTTAACTACTTGTGTGTTTAATTTGATTAAATATATTTAAAAATATTATTTCCAAGGTTATTTTGTGGGAAAATACTAATGACATTCATATATATGGTAAACGATTTATCACATTTTCTTCTTTCTTGCAATTTGTTGGCTTTCCTTATCTCGAGTATTTTTCTATTTTCTTTATTAGTTGCCTTATTTATGTTACAAAACCTAAATAAGAGTTATGGCTTTCTTAAAATAGTTAATAAATGCTACAACTTGTACCATTTGCTTTGTCACCATAAGTAAAGGGGTTAGTTGATTTAATCATTGTTGTTCATTATGTCTATATTGAATTGATGGTTATCTAGATTTCATACTCTTTCAAGATCTCCTTCTCTATGGCTTTCTTAAAATAGTTAATAAATGCTACAACTTGTACCATTTGCTTTGTCACCATAAGTAAAGGGGTTAGTTGATTTAATCATTGTTGTTCATTATGTCTATATTGAATTGATGGTTATCTAGATTTCATACTTTTTCAAGATATCCTTCACTTCCATACATGTAGATAATTATCTCACAAAAACTCAAGAGGGAATAAACCCATATTAGTTCTCTTACTTTATCTTGTTTGCTAGATTGTTATTTTATACCTTAATTCAACTAGAATGGATCTTAATAATGAAGGAAACTGAATATAGAAAATGAACATCATCTAGGAGTAAGGAATTATTTAGGAAGTTGAATAGTTGATTGAGATCAAACCTTGTCTAAATTCTAAGTTGGTTAAACCAACCAATTTACTCAACTAAGGAGAATTAATGAGAATAGCATATTAGTGGTAAATTGATAGAAACAATGAATAAATGTTGATGGGGCACCCCAACATAAAATTTGATAATTTATAGTAATGTTTATTGAGTAGTTGTTGATGAAGTATGGTTAATGACTAAACAAATGACTAAGTCGATTAGGATTTTTGGTGGACTAGCACAAGATTGATACTTTTCATGGATGTAATTGAGCCCACTAATTTTTTGGAGGATTCATATTTGAACATTTATAAAATGACTAGGGGAATGGGTGATGACTATATCTAAAGCATCAAATGCATGCCATGGGGATGCCACATCAATAATAATCCTCCAATCATTCCATTATAGTGGTAAATTGTTATCAAATGACCCATGGAAGGATAATTGATTGTTTAACTTACCATTGAAGCCTCAACAATCCTCTAAGTGTTTTTATTTTTATTTTTATTCTGGGGACCCACATTTTCTTTTATATTTTAGATATTGAGAATTGATGATATTATCTAAGATATTTTTTCAATGAATTTCCATTTACATTATGCACAATATTTTAGTCTTTTATCATCTTCTCATTCAATTGAATTCTTCCTTCATTTTGTCCTTTTCTTAAAATTCCAACTATATTCTTCCCTAGGCTTTTTTCACTAAGTATGAACGATGCTTTGATTTTTTCAACCCCTGAGTGGAATAATTTCAGATTTCATTTTTTTAGACTTGTTTAATACTATTGGAGGTGTTTCAAAAATCAATCATTTGTTTCCCTCCAACTCCCTCTGAAAACCTTTATTAAAGTGATCCTTTACAACACCCCAATAATCTTGCATATCCCTCTCGATAATTTATTTTCACATCTCTTTCAACCCTTCTATGGAGAGCTTTCATAAATCATTTTTTCTCTCCCCCATGACACTATTGTGGATTCTAAAAGATTGATATTTGTTCAATAGGCTTTGATTCCGTATGAGTTTGGGCAATATTTGATTTGAGGTTGAGATCTCTACAACAAATGGAGCATCTTCACAAATTGATTTCATTTTCTTCACCATAGCTATCAAACTTCCTACCATGCCATCAAATCCCATTTTCAGTTGATACTTTACTACCTCCCATTGCTATCACAATTAGCTCAAACATTGACCTTTTCAATCACTTCAATGCTTGCAGAGGTTAGTGGAGGATACACCTTTCATGTTTCCTCACTGGTTTACATATTTTTGAATGTTTGGTGTTTAATTACATATTAATGTCATTAATCATCCCCCCCTTCTGATTCCATAGATGGAAAACATGCTAAATATTCACTTGATCCCAAATATTTGTGATGTGTTTGGATTTATTAGGTCTTGAATGATTTTTTAATACAAAGAGTTGTTTTATACTTATAAAATTTCTCATTTGAGTAGATCAAACATAGCGAGCTAGATTTGTTGAGTATTTGTCTAATTTTAGTCATCGGTTAAGTACATTATTTATCTTCTAGTTTCTTTGATGTTCTTGCCAATACATTATTTTCCTTTCTTGTTTGAATTATGCAGTACCTGCATGCATCGATTTCAAACTACTATTTCATTGTTTCATAGTGATCTTAAGAGATCGATAGGGGTTGTTACTTTGTCATCATTTTCCCCCCTTTGATGCTTCCAATTCCCAAAATTAACATAATGATTCACCGTATATCCTAGCTACTAGATTCCTCTCATTAAGTTGCCTCAATCTCAGTATTTTGGATTTGTTTTGAATTTCAATATGAGCTAGGTTCCTAATTAGAGCCTGCAATATTTTTAATTTTATCCTACCAGATTTGATTCCCAACGTGCATTTGAAATTAGGGTACACTTCGATTCTCACTTTTGTAAATAAAAGAATATCCTCTTTCTTTCTTTTCACTTCTCTTTTGACACCTGAATAAAATAAGAGATAATTTGTATCTTGTTTGCATGTCTGTTTATTTCTCATTGTAAGACTATAATTTTGATTTGTCTTATTTTGAAAATGTTTCAAAAGTATCTATATTCCTTTGAAAAATATAACTCCAAAACCTCAGAAGAAAGAGAAAGGGGTAATGAAGGAATAGTAGGCCGTTATACAAGAGACAATGAAAAAATTCAAATACCTCTTTAATTAGACACTTCAAGCCATCCAAGAATGGCTAATTTTCTAGATTTCTCTGAGTTCATACAAATTTTCAAGGATAAGAAATACCTTCCCTTACTTATACTGATTGATCTAGTATATGATGAAGAAAAGGATAGCAAATTTTACCCCAACATTAGAAAATCATTTTTGCATAATGTAACAACAAGATCTGTTATATTTCCTTGTATACAAAAAATTCATTGGATCATCGACTATGTCAAACTAAAATAAATAATAGTTGTCAATGATAGGGGAATGTGTAGAGCCTCATTTCATCATAGTGAACTTCAATGATACTATAAGTTTTTTGAGTATTAAATATATATGACCTCTAAGTGTGTTGCAAGGTTCTGGAAATATTGTAACAAATTATTGGAGGAATGGTGGAGAAAACAGAAACAATTTAATTCAATAGGTACAAGTATTTATCCATCTACGAATGTGAGGGAACCATATATTTAAGCTAGGGATTTTGTAAGTAGAATTTATGGATAAAAGTTTTACAAACATTTAAAAGTGTCATGGTTACCATTGTTGCATGGCATGGTTAAGAAAGGGATAACGTTTAACTGGGTAAACATTTTCTCTCACAATTTAATGAATTCCCTATTAAAGGTCAAGTTCTCTAAACTTGATTCTCCTCCGTAAGTTTTATATGTCATCTTATTTGATAAATATCGCATGTTGCAAAAATGAGTTCCAATGTATGGGTTGGTGTTGAACTCCTTCAAAGTAATTGATACAATTTTATTGTCAAATTTTATGGAAGCACAAGCATATGAGACACTTCATGAAATTCGTAATCATTTCTTCCCTCGACTATATTAAATCATTTTTTGCACAAAAGAACCTAGATTAATTGATGAATATATGGATGCATTGAGTAAGATAGGACATCGGTAAGTGGATGATAGTTAAACTTATATCAAAGTACATGGGTAAACTAAGTGACCTCATTTATTTCCCAAATTTATTCTTGATAGGTTATTGATTATGGATATGACTTATCAAATCATTCTTCATGGTTTTAATGCATCATCAAGTAAAGAAAACAAGAAGTGTTTTCCTACATACCCACTTTACATTGGAATGTATGGCTTGAGTAATGCTAAGTTTGTTGAGATGGAAGCTCATGCTATAGAAGAGTATAACTTTAGAGAGGGTAGGTATAGGAGACAATGAACCTAAGTTGTTGGTTGAGAATCATCCTAAGGATGCGTAATATACATGGCCTTATATTCATAAGAACTAGAAAGAAGAGAGAGACCTAGAAAGGGAAAAATATTTCGAGGCGATGCTAGATAAGAAATCCTTTCTCCTAAATGTAGTAGAGAAGAAGAAGAAAATAGAGAAACAAAATAGGAAAATGACAAAAGAAGAATAAGAAAGAAATAAATCCAAGGTTGATGTTGAGGTCACTGATTTTTAGTGGGAAGTTGAAGAATCCAGGAGAAAAGATGAAGAATAAATGTTGTAAAATGAGAGAGCATCCCAAGAGTAGGGAGTTATTTGATAGTGGTTGGAGGAAGAGAGGAAGAAAAAGAAAGAGGAAGAAAAAAACATGAAGGTTGAATTAGTTGTCAAATTTGAGAAAAAAGAAGAGGAAACACCAAGAAAGGTTAGAAAGTATCCTAGAACAATCAGGACCTGGGCCAATTGAGGAGGTCTATGCTCCTCAAAGTTTCCAAAATATGCATTCTTCCAGGATGATAATTGGAGGAGATATTCTGAGACCCACTCCTGTAGATGTGGCATAACTTGATAACTTTAATTTTGATAGAAAGACCAAGAAATTGTTAGGTAATGTCACGATAGGAAGAAAATTGTTGTTGTCAAAGAATTTTTTTTTGACTTCTCAAGATATTGTTTTGAATGTATAATAAGTTGGATTACAAGCCCTATCATCTACAACGATAACATTCAGTGAATAAATTGTACTTTTAGTTAGGTTAACTATGAAACAAATGAAGCAACAACAAGATAAAATTGCCAAGCTAGATAATGAAGTCAATAATTATCGAACCTACCAATGTGATCCCACCAGTTTACTTAATTATACTCTCATAATTAAGGATAAATCGATTGATATTAAGAGGAGGTTCTTTGGAAAGTGAAAATGTTTTAGAGACAGGTTGAAACTATGTTAGATCTTCATAAACATACCTTATCCCATAATATTACAAGAGAAGAACTACAATTTCAATTTGATTATTTTATAAGGTGGAAAGGATATATGTAGATATTTGACTTTGATGTACCCCAATAGATTGAAGATAAAAAAGTATATATTGATTGTGGCTTAGATAATTGGAAGAACCTAGCATAGGAAAGGTCTAAGAACATGGAAGCATAAATCAAAGGACTTACCAAGACCTAACATTTCATAGATAAAATTGTAGCTAAATACAACCTACCTTCCCTAGGTTCCATTGATAAAAAAAATCAATAGGATCAAGTCACCAAATGTAACATAGATAACCACCAACAGGTTGGGCCACACTACTTCAAGAACACACTTCTTGGACTGATTTCAAATTTATGATACCAATTAATTAAAAAAGAAACATGAAAGGAAAACATGCAATAATCAAAATTAATGATACCATAAACAAAAAGAATCATATTCCATGCACAAAAATAACAATAAAGAAGGAAAATTATAAATATTTATCTTAGAGATAATAATTAATACATGTCAAAAATAAATATACAAGAAGAGAAACACATGACAGAGATCACTTATATTTAATTAAACCAATCAACAAATGGTTGCATACCAAGGACATTCCACCCAACCTTAGGCATTGTTGTTCCATATATCAACAACTCACATCACCCCCGAGCGAGGGCTATGAATCAACAAGAACGAGTCTCATACTCAAACGCAGTTTCCCAAACCATTCAACAATCAATCTCTCACAAGTTTCTCAAATACACAACAAATCCAGTTTATCAACTCTCTTCCACTTTATCCTAAACCACCCAAAGAAAATTAACCCCCTTTAGTGCCATGCAGTCCCTCAGGTTGTCCACCTCTTTCTAGGGCTCTAATGCTTTTTGTCATGAAACCTCAATGCTAGAAACTCTTAGGATTCTCAATTGTGGACAATTCTCTCTCAACTTCCATTATTATCATTCCCACATGCATCCCTCCCTTTCTGGAATAATCAATAATTAATTACATCCATCCAACCATGGGTACTTTCGTTCAACAATTTCTTTTCCTTTCCCCATGCAAAACCAAGAATGAGCATAGGAGTGAATTAGAGAGGAAGCACTCCAAAAACAATTTCAATGAGAAAGAATAGAAAACCCCCAAGACAATCATGAAAAAGGTTTAAATATCAAAAACATAATGTGGCCTTCCACAAGAAGCTCATGTAACCCCCTCTTTCTCTCCAAAATTCCAAGGTGGGTAAAATAAAAATAATTTTAAAATGTAAAGGCTTAGCCCCTAAACTTTCCTCCTCTCTTGTGGAATCATATCCCCCTATAAATCTTGTCCTTGTCCGTCTCACAATTATCGATGTATTTTATTATTAATAATGATAAAAGTACTACATTTCCTAGGCACTCTTCCCCCTTTCAATTGTTCAAAAACTGTTATGACCCAATGCCTTAAAAATGATAAGAAAACAATAAAATTCAATCCACTTCGAGGGGGAAATCTCCTTTACAATATATAAACTTCAAAACACAATATGAGATGAGATAAGATGATCCTAATAATATATCTCCTTGATATATATATAGGATACAAAGGGTTACAATTATAATGAAAGGGTGCAAAGAAGGGTTATAACCAACCTACCAGAAATGTAATAATTCAATATCTAGGGCATAATAAGGGGTTTTATACATATTATGGGGCTTTGTCTAGGGATTACCATGCCCATCCCCTTAAAACAAGTTTTGTCCTCAACAATTTTATAACCAAAGATGCTTCTGCATGAAGAACTCATCTTCCCATGTCACCTCTTCCACTAGCAGGTTCTTCCATTTGACGAGGTACTCTCTAATTTCTCGATTTCTCAGCTGCTTAATTCTTGTTTCAAGGATTGTTTTTGGCTATAGTATGATTTTCCCTTCTTCATTGAGCTCTGGTAAAAAAATTTGGACCGAGATCTTGTTGTTAATGACCTTATTTAAGTAATAAACATGGAATAGTGGATGTACATGTGAAGATGGAGGAAACTCCAATTTGTAAGACACACTTCCAATCCTTTACAAAGCCTTATAGGAGCCATAATATTTGGCTACAAGGTAGAATTTCCAAGAATTCATCCACATTAGAGAAATGATGGTTTGAGGCCATTGTTATTTTGTATGAAGCCGGATTTTACCACTGTGGTCTCCCGTTTAGTGAATACTCCATAATTAATTCGATCATATACCCGAGAATGTCTTGAATTTGAGTTTTTTCGATATGTTTATTTATACAACTCTCTTGAGTTAGATCATATCATTTATCTAAACAAGAAGGCAAGCGGTCGGCTTGGACTATTTATCAACGTTCAAGTTGGCTATGTGGTTATTTTTCATTTTTATTTATTTGATGGTGAATAGAGTATCCAATGAATAGGATAGGATGCATTAGACAATGAGTCCATCTCTCATTTCTCCTTCTCACAAATTATGTTGGAATTCTTTCCTTGAAATGCCTTCTTATAGTATAGAATTATGATTTTACTTCCTCCACTTAGTATTTAATATTATAATGAAAAAAAATGTTATAATAAGTTTCTCTTGGTGTTCTCCTCTTTTGAATTTGAATTTACTACATATTTTGGTTTTCAATTTGAGAAATATTCTACCTCCGGATACATAGACATTTTATGTCCCTCAACCTTCCACTTTTTTTTTTTAAGATTTTATAAAAAGCCTTCCAAAATAAAAAATTACAGCATCATCAGTTTAACCCAGACTGTAATAACCGAATTTCCCCGAAGGGAAACCAATTCAGCCAGCCTATTAGGTCGAGAACCAAAGTCTTAATCTACTATTCATAGGATAGCATCTAACCGCAAAAATTACATCGCCCCATGGGGGAAACCGATTTAAAATTTCGGCTAAGACTGACATAATTAAAGTAGACAAAATATAACTATAAGCTACAAGTGGAAAAATAAAAGATAAACACCCAGCTGACCATACAGAGAGACACCTGTGCAGTTCAAGTTATAGGCTTGTAATGTGGCCATGCATCCCAGGAGTTGGCATTGAGCGCTAGATCCATGACCAGTGCTGCTTCCTCCTCCAAAATCCCTTGCGCAGCTGGTGCCAGAATTGACTGTTCATTCCCTGTTGCATTTGGTTCTCCATCTGAGGGGTGTCACACCCCCTGTAATTCTGAGATCATTTGCAGGAATTGTGTTTCCTTCCCATCCAAGATCTCCAAATGAAAATGTAGGTCGTCCAAATGTTGTTGTAATTCGAAGACCAGGCCTTGCAGAATTCCAAATCCTTCTTGTAATTTTGAGCAGGATACATAGTCTGCGCAGGAGTGAGGCGACTCTTGTTGTTGTCCATGGCTGTCACCGAAACCTTCACTATGATTTTGGGCACAGTGAGATTGGGCTAGGGGAGAATGGACTGGTGGTGAATTTGTAGGAGAACTGGGAGGAATGACTGGAGCTGGCAGTGCAGTATAGTCCAAGTATGAGATTGGCCTTGGGTTGAAACCCAGAGAGTTTCCCAAGATATTGAACCATTCAATCCTGCATGCATAGGGCAAGGAGAGGGGAAAAAGACCATTGAGGCTATGGCCAGACTGCGTCGAAGAGGATGGTGAGGAGGGTGATGAACTGTGAGAGGGTGCAGGTGGGGGACTGTTAAGAACCAAATATCAATATAGCATAGAAAAACCTCAGAAAAAGTACTCAACTCCTTGAAAAAGAGATAATTTCAGATAATAAGCCTCTTCGAGGGGGCAACCTCCTTTTACCCCACTTAAATGTTCAAGTACAAGTTGATTCAAAATGAAAATGTATCATTGGGATATATAGGAGTCTAGGAGGTATAATTACAACTAATGGCCTAAAGTCGACATAAATAAAATAACATTGCTAATATAATATGCCCCAATTAAGGGGTAATGAGCCAATATTATGGCTTAACATGCCCCTCCCATTGAGACAAGTGTTGTCCGCAATGCTTGAGTAACTCTGGATGCTTCTGTATAAAAGAATCATCTTCCCAAGTGGAATCTTCAGCCAGTAGTTTCCTCCATTTAATGAGATAGTCTGAAATGGATCTATTCATCAACTGGCGAATTCTTGTGTCAGTGATGGCTTCAAGCTCCAATATGATTTTTCCTTCCTCATCAAGTTCTGGCAATATAGTTTGAACTAGGATCTTGTCGACTATAACCTTCTTTAAGCATGAAACATGGAAAACTGGGTGTACTTGTGAAGATGCGGGCAACTCCAATTTGTATGCCATAGTACCAATCTTTTGCAACACCTTATAAGGGCCATAGTACTTTGGTGATAATTTATTATCCTTCTTGGCTTGCTTGAGGGACATCTTTTTGTATGGTTGTAGTCTTAAAAACACCCAATCCCCTACTTCAAAACTTCTTTCACTACAATGTTGATCTGCTTGTTGTTTCATAGTTTGAAATATATTTCACTACAATGTTGATCTTCCACTGCTTGAACCTTAGATTTTTCTTTTAAAGAAGAAGTGATGGAAGGAGGGTGGTATCCATAAAGTGCCATAAATGGTGTCATTTTTGTTGCAGTATGAAAGGAAGTGTTATACCACCATTCTGCCAAGGGTAA
>ML777246.1:1262623-1297831 GCA_009831015.1 Picea engelmannii | reverse complement strand
CATCTTATTTGATAGATAGTGTATGTTCCAAAAATGAGTTCTAGGGTATGGGTTGGCATTGAACTCCTCTAGAGTAACTGATACAAGTTTATTGTCATATTTTATGGAAGCACAAGCATATGAGACACTTCATCAAATATGTAATCATTTCTTCCCTCAACTATATTAAATCATTTTTTGCAAAAAAAAAACTAGATTAATTGATGAATCTATGGATGTATTGAGTAAAATAGGACATTGGTAAGTGGATGATTCTTAAACTTATATCAAAGTACATGGGGCAACTAAGTGACCTCAATTATTTCCCAAATTTCTTCTTGATAGGTTATTGATTATGGATATTACTTACCAAATCATTATTTGTTGTTTTAATGCATCATTAAAAAAATGAAACAAGAAGTGTTGTCATACATACCCAGTTTACATTGGAATGTATGTCTTGAGTAATGATAAGTTTGTTGAGATGGAAGCTCATGCTATAGAATAGTATATATTTAAAGAGGGTAGGTGTAGGAGAAAATGACCCTAAGTGATTGGTTGAGAATCATGCCAAGGTGCCTAATACACATGGCCTTACATTCATAAGAACCGGGAAGAAGAGAGGGCACTGAAAAGGGAAAAATATTTCAAGGAAACGCTACACAAGAAATCCTTTCTCCTAAATGTAGTAGAGAAGAAGAAGAAAATAGAGAAAGAGAATAGGAAAATGATAGAAGAAGAATAATAAATAAATAAATACAAGGTTGATGTTGAGGTCACTGAATTTTAGTGGAAAGTTGAAGAATCTAGGAGAAAATAATAAAAAAGAAAGGTTAGAAAATGAGAGAGTATCCCAGGAGTAGGGAACTATTTGATAATGGTTGGAGGAAGAGAGGAAGAAAAAAAGATTAAGGTTGAAGTAGCTTCCGAAGTTGAGAAAAAGAAGAGGAAACAAAAGGAAATGTTAGAAAGTATCCTAGAACCATAAGGACTTAGGCCAATTAAGGAGTTCTATGCTCTTCAAACTTTCCAAAATATAGGTTCTTCCAGGATGATAATTGGAGGAGATATTCTGAGACCCACTCCTATGGATGAGGTAGATATTGAAAACTTTAATTTTGATATAAATACAAAGAAAATTGTTAGGTAATATCACGATAGGAAGACTTTTTTTGTTTTCAAAGAAATTGTTTTGAATTCTCAAGCTATTGTTTTTAATGTAGAACAAGTTGAATTCCAAACCCTATCATCTACAGGGATAGCATTCAGTGAATAAACTATAGTTGTAGTTATCTTAACTATCAAACAAATGAAGCAACAAAAAGACAAAATTTCCAAGCTAGATAATGAAGTCGATAATTATCGAACCTACCAATGGGATCCCACCAGTTTCCTTAATTATGCTCTCATAGTTAAAGAAAAAATTATTGATATTAAGAGGAGGTTCTTTGGAAAATGAAAATGTTCCGTAGATAGGTTGACACTATCCGATATCTTCGTAAACATATCTTATCATGTAATATTACAAGAGAAGAACTAGAATTGCAATTTGATTATTTTAGAAGGTGGTAAGGATACATTTGTATGTTTGAATTTGAGGTACCCCAATTGATTGAAGATAAAATTGTTTATATTGATTGTGGCTTATTGTAATAACCTAGCATTGAAAAATTCTGAGAACATGGAAGCAAAAATCAATGGAGTTATCGAGACCTAACATGTCATAGATAAAATTGTAGCTAAATACAACCTACCTTCCCTGAGTTCCATTGATAAAAAAAATTCAATAGGATCAAGTCACCAAATCTAACATAACCAACCACCAGCAGGCTGGCCCACGCTACTTCGAGAACACACTTCTTGTACTAATTTTGAATTTATGATACCAATTAATTAATAAAGAAACATGAAAAAAACACATGCAATAATGAAGATTCATGATATGATAAATGAAAATAACCATATTATATGCAAAACAATAACCATCAATAAGGAACATTATAAATACATGTCTTAGAGATAATAATTAATACATGACAAAAATAAATATACAAGCAAATAAACACATGGCATAGATAACTTATATTTAATTAAATCAATCATCAACTGGATGCAGACCAAGGACATTCCACCCAACCTTAGACATTGTTGTTCCATGTATCAACAAATCAGGTCACCCCCAAGCCAGGGCTATGAATCCATAAGGATGGGTCTCATATGGACACTTAGTTTCCCAAACCAGTCAAAAATCAAGCTCTCACAAACTTCTCTAATACAAAAATCAAGTTTACCATCTCTCTTCCACTTTATCTTGCACCACACAAAGAAAATTAACCAACAAAACTTCCATTTAGTCCCTTAGGTTTCCCACCTCTTTCAAGGGCTCTATTGATTCTTATTAGGAAACCTCAATGCTAGAAACTCTTAGGATTCTTAGTTGTGGACAATTCTTTCTGAACTATCATTATTCTCATGCCCACATGCATCCATCTCTTTCTGGAATAATCAGTAATTAATTACATCCATCCAACCATGACTACTTTCCCTCAAAAATTTATTTTCATTTCCCCATGAAAATCCAAGAATGAGAAGAACAATGAATTAGCAAGGAATGAATCAAAAAACAATTTCAATGAGAATGAATGAAAAACTCCCAAGACAATCAACAATAGGGTTTAAATATCAAAATCATAATGTGGACTTCCGCAAGAAGCTCATGTAACCCCCTCTTTCTCTCAAAAATTCAAAGGTGGGTAAAATAAAAATAATTTAAAAATGTAAAGGCTTAGCCCCTTAGCTTTCCCCCTCTCTTGTGGAATCATAGCCCCCTATGTATCTTGTCCTTGTCCATATCACATTTATCGATGTATTTTTATATTAATAATGATCAAATTATTGCATTTCCTAGGAACTTCGACCCCTTTCAATTGTTCAGGCACTCTGGTCTTTCATCAAATAAACAAAATGCATTATGAATTAAAGGACTCAAAACCAGGGTGTTACACCAAAACATTGGAGGATACTATTATTTGTGAGAGACATGGGTTGTAGTATATTTATGGTGAACCTCCGTATGGATGAAACACTAAAGGACAAAGGGAGGTTTTCCATAAAAAAAGCGTCTGTAGGAACCAACATAGCAGAAAAACGATAAATGGACAGGATGTAGGAAGTAGAAGGACTACCCATTTGAGCACTCGATCCTGGAAAATAGAAGCTAGGATTGGGTCCAGTGGAAGGAGGATTCCAACCTCCTACCATAAGAGTTGGTTGAGGGATATGAATCCCACCAACCGAAAAAGGAGAATAAGGAGGCATCATGCCCCCAAACCCAAAACCAGGATTCACATAAGAGGATGAAACAGAGGACGACAAGTGCGAATTCATGTTTGGCATACCAAAAGAGAAAGGATTAGAGGCCCAAGGCATTGGTTAATTATCATGATTCAGCATACCACTTGGAAATACAAAACGATTCATCCCCATGGAATGAGAAAAGACCATGGGTTGGGTAGTGCTAACTGAGAGAGTCACAGGGGCTCCACCAACCATAGAAATCAAAAATCATGATGAAATACAAAATCCTAAGGCCAACTAATAATCATAGATCACACTCCTAAACAAAGCAAAAGGTCAATGTACAAAAACAAGATATAATGGCTGAAAGGGGCGTCCCAAACTAGAGTAGTTATGTCTCACCCAAGAGGGGCCTAAAACTCCCCTCAAAAGATTGGAGATATCATAATCAATTATAAGGGCCCTCATTGGATTAACAACGCATTCAATCATATCCCCCCGGAGAGCTAATAATCCATAAAGGTTGTGTTGTTCGAGCCTTATATGACTCAGGGTACCTGCAGAATAACCCCTGCAAGTAACCTATGTGGCTACCTATGTCAAGAAAATAGAGTCACCACAATATAACCAATGCACAGGAAAACAATCGCAAGATCGGTCCATCATATATGCAGGGTAAGAAAGCCTGAAATCTCGAAAGCACCGCCTCTCACAAAGGTAAAGGTGTTAGAAAACTAGGACCACGAAGCAATAAAATAAAACAAATGCGGAAACAAAACACAAAACATACACAATACAATAGAGACATTGATTTACGTGGTTCACCCAGTGTGGGCTACATCCACCAAAGAAATTGCCAAGTCCTTCCTTTATTATTATCTAGCAAATGAAGGGACACAACCTACAAAAAAACCTGTTGTAACTTCCTCTTCTTTCTCTCACCGTCTCCTCTCTCATAATATAATACTCGCAATCATGCATAGCCGCAATACATTTCCCTCATAACATAGGATTTCCTTCTAGGGAAAAAAACCCTAACATAATTTCTACCATTAGATATGCGACCTTATAATGAACAGTCCATATTTACAATGAAATTACAATATACTTTTACAAGGCAATTTTTCCTTCGGGGGCTTCGCCCCCAAACCCATGCCGAGGACCCACTTTCCCCCGAACCCCCTAGCCGGGGGGATAGGCCTCCTAGGCCCCAAAGAGGGGGTACCACCCCTATGCACTCCTCTATGTGGAAGTGTGTACATACTTCTAGGGTGTAAAGTCTTCATGGTGTATAAACATGACTGAAAAACATAAGACCTCTGAGTCAGGAAGATAATCAGGCTCCACAACCAACAATCTCCCTCTTGGAGACTGATCTCAACAACTCCACTGTTGTTGTATATGATGGACTCTGAACCTTCTTGGACATGGAAAATTTCTCATCTTCATCTTCATTCTTTAAGACCAACTGAAACTGAGAAGGAACTCAGTTTCTCTCTGGTTACTCCCTTTGTTAACATGTCTGCAGGATTCTGGCTATTGTGTATCTTTTCCAACTTCAAATGTCCATCTTCCAAGGCGGATCATATGAAGTGGTATCTCAAATGTATATTCTTAGTCTTCGAATGGAAGGATGAGTTATTTGCAAGATGAATTGCACTCTCACTGTCACGGTACAACCTGCTATTCTCTTGCTTCTTTCCCAATTCCTCCATAAACCTTTGTAACCAAATCATCTCTTTCCTAGCCTCTGTAGCAGCAACATACTCTGCCTCTGTTGTTGAAAGTGAAACAACCTTTTGCAGTTTCGAAATACAACTTATTGTTGTTCCACCTTTAGTAAAAACATACCCTGTGGTGCTCCTCCTGCTGTCTTTATCACCTGCCATATTTGAATCAACATATCCTTGTAGAAAAGTGTTTGAACCTCCAAAACATAATGCATGAGTAGTAGTACCTCTCAAATACCTGATAATCCACTTTACTACCTCCCAATGTTCTTTACCTGGATTGTTCATATACCTAATCACAACTCCCACTGCATGTGCAATATCTGGTCTTGTGCAAACCGTTGCATACATCAAGCTGCCAATTGTTGATGAATAAGGGGCCCTGGAGTCTTGGGACACATTTCCTTAGTCAATTTGAAATGGTTGGAGAAAGGTGTACTAATTGGTTTTTCATTCTACATTCTAAACCTCTCCAACACCTTCTCTGTGTACTCACCTTGAGACATTGTCAATTTGCAATTTTTTCTGTCTCTTGTTATTCTCATGCGAATGATTTTTTTTGCAGCACCCAAATCCTTCATCGAAAATGAATTGGCTAATTTATTCTTGAGCACATTTATATCCTGCATATTAGACCCTGCAACAAGCATGTCATCTACATACAATAGCAAGATAATATAGCTTCCATTTTCTAGCCTTTTAAAATAAACACAGTGATTAGAATGACATCTACTATAACCCTGTTCTGTCATAAACCTATCAAACTTCAAATACCACTTCCTTGGAGCTTGCTTTAGGCCATACAAACTCTTCTTCAACCTGCATACCAAATTCTCCTTCCCTTTTAACTCATACCCCAGTGGCTGCTGCATATAAATCTCTTCCTCCAAATCCCCATGGAGAAAAGTTGTTTTTACATATAACTATTCAAGATGCAAATCTTCTACTTCCACAAGACTTAAAATAGTCCTAGTTGAAGTCATTTTAACAAATTTTAAAGTATTTGAACCAGAGACAGAGTTACTTACAGCCATGACTAAGCCATTCCAACTTTCTAGTAATGAGCACAAGATTAGAAGAGCCCTAACCTCATCATCAAAGTCCACTTTTATAGAACTTTGTTGATTAGAAACCGTATTAAATTCATTTCAATGATCTGCAACAGACCCACCTTTTGACATCTTCATATTAAATAATTTCTTCATTAGAAATACCTTATTGGACGCCGAGGGTTTTTCATACAGTTTAGCCAACGCGTCCATCAAATCCTTCGTTGTCTTTTCTTTCAAAATATTGAAAGCCACCGATGCTGCCAAGCTCAGCCGTATCGTTCCTAGATCCTTTCTGTCAAGAATCTCCCATTCTTCGTCCTTCATGGCCGTCGGATTCTTTGCTACTCCACCTAATGGTAGGAATAGATCCTTCTGATATAAATAATCTTCCATCTGCATCTTCCATAACTAGTAGTTTTGGTCGTTAAATTTCTCGACCCTAAACTTTCCATCTTTTGAAATTTCTCCCACTCGAACCAAGAACCCTCTTTTCCTACGAGTTACCTTTCGCTCTAATACCAGTTGTTAGAAAAACAGGACCGTGGAGGAATAAATTAAAACAAATGCGGAAACAAAACACAGAAGATACACAATACAATAGAGACACAGATTTACGTGGTTTTCCCAATGTGGGCTACATCCACAAGAGAAATTGCCAGGTCCTTCCTTTATTATTATCCAGCAAATGAAGGGATACAACCTACAGCAAAACCCACTATAACTTCCTCTTCTTTCTCTCACAGTCTCCTCTCTCAGAATACAATACTCGCAATCATGCATAGCTGCAATAAATTTCCCTCATAACAGAGGGTTTCCTTCTAGGGAAAAAAACCCTAACATAATTTCTACCATTAGATCTACGACCTTATAATGAGCGGTCCATATTTACAATCAAATTACAATATACTTTTACAAGGCAATTTTTCCTTCAAGGGCTTCACCCCCGAACCCCCGACGGGGGCTCGCTTGTCCTCTAACCCCCCATCCTAGGGGATAGGCCCACCGGACCCCGCAGAGGGGGTACCCCCCCTCTACACTCCCCCGCGTGAAAGAGTGTACATACTTCTAGGGTGTAAAGTCTTCATGGGGTATA
The DNA here is from genome assembly GCA_009831015.1 of Picea engelmannii. NCBI lineage: Eukaryota > Viridiplantae > Streptophyta > Pinopsida > Pinales > Pinaceae > Picea > Picea engelmannii. The sequence goes on along the minus strand of ML777246.1, from coordinate 1,290,680 downwards.
AACACGGCTGAAAAACAAAATACCTCTGAGTCAGGAAGATAATCAGGCTCCACAACCAACAAAAGGTACTAGCAAAACCCCCAAATATGAATAGAACCCTAGAAATATCTCTAACGCTAAGAAGGTATTAGAGGGTTATCTCTACAACCAACTTCACACGACCTCCTGCTTAAATTTGGTGTGAGCGGAGCCTCCTGACGTCACTGATTACACAATGGGTTTCACCACTCCCTGGTCAGACACATATGTTTAGTTTAATAACCTTGGAGAAGTTTACTCACAAAATTCTATTCCAAGGCCCTATGTCCTATACTTGTTTGTGCACCCTGAAAAATAAAATCGTTTCTAATCAATTTTAATTAATCAGTGTTAATTTTAATGGCTTATGCTTACTCAAGAGGTGTGGTCATGAAATTAATGGTATTATGACTCATCATATAAAAAGAAACAAATATAAAAACACTTCTAAGTACTAGTCTTAAATTTCAACAAGATGGTATGCTTCTAAATGCAATATTTCCAATGCAATCTCTACAATTTTAATGAAATGCAATCTCTCCCAATGTGTCAAAATCAATGCAAAGTAATCAAAAGTGCAAATTCCATAATGCAAATAAGAAAATATTTTGTATTTTCGATATAAAGAAACTAAAATGCAAGGACTAAATAGAAACTTCACAGGAAGACCCTAATGCAAGAAAAAAGAGACAAGCCAGGAAGGACACCAAGAAGAAAACACTCAAACCAATGTGAAATGAAAACCAATGAAAAAGATGATAAGAAAGAAATCCGCCCAAAAATTCAACAACAAAAAGGGCTTCCTACCACTCTGTAGGCACTTAGCAGTCAGAACAGGAACCCAAGAAGACTTAGCAACCAACCAAACTCACCGAAAAAACACCAAACTCAGTCATCAAGACTAAAGAGATGGTGTACGTGACCGTTTGAGCACAAATTGTGTATATACACTCCCTAAAGGAAGACATCTCGCGTATATAAGCGTTTTTCAAAGGAAAAAACACATATACCCATTAAACACTACTAGGGAAAGGGTTAATCCAAGAAACTTAGATGCAAGGTAAAAAAAGTTTCCAAGAAACAGGTGACAAGGAAACTCAAGCTAACAGAGAGAAAACCAAGGAGAAAAACACTCCAAACCCCCAAAAAGGAGAGCATACCCAGTATGGTCGCCAATTTTGTTGTGAGGAAAATGTGTCTATACCTAGGGGTACACCACAATCAACTATAATCCCAAGTATTCTATATAAATGAAATGCTAACAAGAGAAGGCTAAGAGCCTACCTCGTTCGGATTTGGGTTTGGGTTTGGGTTTGCATCATGAATTTGCTCCATCCTAGTATAATAAATATTGTATTTAAACAATAACATAATAGTTTTACAAATGATTTATATTTATGTCATTTAAAAAATACAAATTTAACATTTGACGTAAAACCTATCTTGAAATTATAACTTATTTATTGAAAAGGGTAAATATCAGAAATGGAAACCAACCTTGTGCTTGTCCTAATCAAATGTAGGATGAATCCAAAATAAAACACAACTATTACTCTTAGAAAAAGATGGAAAAGACGGGGCATGGGTTGAACAAATTGAAATATTAGACATGATTTTTTATAATTTGTTTTAGCATAAAGGAATGTACACACTTTAATAGAACATGCAGATTATTGATGCACATGCATCTTTTAACATAGATTAAAATATATGTGGAGGGCAACATGGATTTTTGCATGTGGCATGTGTGGAGGTTTGGTTAGAGTCACTATGAAATATACATTCAACCCCAGATATACCCCACATATGGTCATAACATAGAATCCCCTTTCAAAACTAATTGTCCTTGAAGAATTGTATTTAAGATATTTACATGTGATGAAACCAAGTAATAGGATCTCCTTATACTCATACTCTCTTCCGACCATTGATGATGATCCTTCCATCCATCCATATTCAATTCTTTTTTATGTCAATCCTTGATAAATACATCTCCTTTGATTGCAGGTATTGGTGTAGCTTCTCAAATTAGTTGTAGTTGTTTACCTTTGATAATATCATGTCACATAATTAATCTTTGGTGCAATATTTCATGAATATTGTTGATTATACCATATTATTCCTTCATAATGTTTTATAATTGAATTTTTTCCTTCATGTTATATGTCCTTATCATCCTTCCCATTTTCTCGTATAATTATATGGTCAAATTGTTGATCTTTTATTGCTCTCACTTTTCAGATAATACCTTCATATTTTAAATTTACATCATCCTATTGGATTTCTACTTCTTCAAGTATTTTCTAGTCTTATTCTATTTTCTATTCATTCTCCATCCATCAACTAATTTTTTCCTTATACAATTTTGGATTGCATCTCTTATTTTACATCCTCCATATTTAAGTCTTCTTCATCCTTCATAAAGATACATAGGGAGTGCTACTTTGTTCAATCTGGATATTTGGATATAAACTCTTACACTGGGGGCTATTGGATCAAGTCTTTCACATCAAATAAAACACAAGGTAAACATTATTTATAGAAACTGCCATTCTAAAACTAACTAGAGGCATTGGTGCAACTGTAAATAGAAAAATAGAGTTGGAATACATTGAGTGATTGTGTCTAAGGTAGTGTTGTAGATGGATGGATCCGTACTGTGAACCTCCCATTAGTTGTTGAGTGTTATAGAGCCCAATCATTGAATTCATGTGAGAGTCACATCCCATAGTTATCGAGAGCATGGAGGCTAAGTAATTTCATATTGGGGAAGAGTGCAAGTCAAGAAAGCAAGAGAAAGAGAGGAAATTCATATGTGGAGGGGACTAGAATTATGCATTCAAGTTTTTGCACAAACAACAATTTTTACATGGAGTTTTCTAGCCAACAAAGGAGTTCTAAGTGCTTAAGCCTGAAGGAAAGTGTTTTGGGCATGTTTTGTTGTTGTTTGGAGCTATGAATTCATGGATAAATAGGTTGTGTGCCTGAGAGTAGTGAGTTGTTCAAAATTCGTCAAGGATGCACGCATTTTAGCTGATGGACAAATTTGTGTTGCAACTGTAGAATTCTTGAAATCCCAACAAGTAGAAATCCTTTCCTACCTGCGTTGGAAGCCATGGAGGGGAGTGGAAAAAGATAAGGGAATGTGAGCAGTGACAAGGAATCTATGGCTCAATATGGTCTGCATAACAAGTAGCGTTGTATTTGGTCTACCAAATTGTGGAGGATTGTTGTGCAACTCTGGTTCAGTCAGCCAACGGAAAGTGAAATGGCTCCACACATCAGATATATAAGGGGATATCATTGAGGTGAAGGATCGCCCGTGGAAACTTCCTCTAGTCACAAGGAAGTAATAACTCCCACCACCATAATCCAACAGGATGCACACACATTGGCGTCAACTTTCCAGGACACCATCCCTAAACATATCTGGGAGAAAATAAAAGAAGTTGAGGTAGATATTCAGACATAACACACTATTAATCCAACGCAAGAGGTGGACGAGGGAATTATCAATTCGGTTCTAGATATTGGAATATTTATATAAAATATTTTTTAAAATATATATAATTTAAATATATCATTTTAATTATAAATAAAAAAATGTAATAAAATTAATAAATATTTATTTTAAAATATATATATATATATATATATATATATATATATATATATATATATATATATAAAAGTTAATTTTTGAATATAATTTTGACAAATAAATGATCATCCCAAGGAGACCATTGCAAATATTGGTTTTCCTAACTAGGAGCTAGAGCCATCAATTGAACATCCTAATTCGAGGAAAGAATGGAGGACACATTTGTTTTAGATGTATCACTTGTAGAGGTAACAATGAGGGATGTAGTAATTGTAGATGTGACACTAGTAGAGTAAATAAAGGGGGATATAGCACTAGTAGAATGATCACTGTTATATGTAGGCTGGACTGAGACAAATGAACAATAACCACTCAAAATTGTAACAACTATTATGACAATATTTAAGCGTGCCTCTGAAGTGATTATAGTGGTGGGAGGAAATAACATCCCATGTGATGCTATATTAAACTACAACTAATGTGGGGAGAAACTAGAACACCAATGTCTAGGTGGACTTGTAGTACGTAAACCATTGGGGTGGGGTGACCATGATATAGTCTCGCCATGTAATACAAAATAAAAATTCAAACCTAGTTAGGCTACAACAAAACCATGAAATTACAATTCCTTACAATAAAAAATTGTAGTTGAATGCAATACTTGAATTTATGCCATGACATGTGGAGTTTAGAAGCCAAATAATTTGTGGATTCCAAGAGAACTAGTGATGTGCTATGAATTTGACAAGTTAAAACTAAACCCATGGATCTAAAATCATGTTCATTGTAATACCTAATGTGAATTTGATATGGATGGATAAGGTGTACTACCAAAGGGTTTAATCAAAGTCAATCAATGGATCTTGTGTATGGGAGATGAACAAAATAAACTTTTTTATGGTTACATACATGTTTCTAATATGTTAGATTAGTAAAAGGGCATAAAAATCAACTAAAATAATAAAACACATTTCACATTAAATAGATTCAACATGACATATGATACCTTACTATAAGGAAATTTACTATCCCTTAGTGGAAATAGTTGATCAATGCCTCCTCTCACCCTCTATAGAAAAACATGCCAATATATTTATGATTCATATAAAGAAATAAAATGAATAAAAAAATGAAAACCCTATAATTAAACAACATAAACTCATGACAATAGTAAAATGAAAATCTATAACTAATCCCAAGGAGTTAGGAAGTTGGGTGTCTAAGAATATTCATCACTTTAGGAGGGCATTGGCTGGTAGGATTATGGAGAATCATTTATATGGATGGGATTTTAAACAAGTTCATCTTTCATAATATTGATCTCTCTAATATTGAAGAATGTATTAGAAGCCCATCCAAGAATATTCACAATGTGTATATTGTTTGAAAGGCTATTACATTGGAATTTCCTCTTGTGGTCAGAGTCACTATGACATATACATTCAACCCCATATATACCTCACATATGGTCATAACATAGTATCCCCCATCAAAAATAGTTGTCCTTAAATACTTGATAAATTAATTTCCTTTAATTCCATGAATTGTTGAAGCTCCTCAAATGTGTTGTAGTTGTTTACCTTTGATAATATCATGTCACATAATTAATATTTGGTGCAATATTTCATGAATATTGTTGATTATACCATATTATTCCTTCGTATAGTTGAACTTTCTTTTCTTTCCAACTTTCTTGGTAATGAGGATGTCAATAATGTTTTATATTTTAATGTTTTCCTTCATGTTGTATTCCCTTATCATATTTCTCATTTTATCATATAATTGTATGCTCAAATTGTTGATCTTCAATTTCTCTCACTTTTCAGATAGTACCATCATGTTTTAAATTCACATCATGTTATTGGATTTCAACTTATTCAAGTATTTTCTAGTCTTATTTTTTTTTTATTCATTCTCCATCCATCAACTAATTTTTTCCTTATATAATTTTGGGTTTCATCTGTTATTTTACATCTTCCTTATTTAAGACTTCTTCAAGCTTCAGACATATTTAGTCTTCCACACTTCTAGTAGTTTTCTCTTCAATTGTATTAGCAGTTTCTCCTTCAACTCTTTGGATAGAATCTTCATCATTAATGTTTGATTCTACTTCATGTAAATGAATTTTAACATTTGTAACATCCATTAGGTCTTATCTATTCTTAGCAATCCTTTTAATTTCTTCATATTCCCTTCTCAACTTTTCCTTGAAAGATACATAGGAAGTGCTACTTTGTTCAATATGGGTATTTGGGTAGCAACTCTTACATTGGGGGCTATTGGATCATGTCTTTCAGATCAAAGAAAACCAATTGGAGGCATTGGTGAAATCATAAATAGAAAAATAGAGTTGGAATGCATTCATCAACATGCCTCCTAAGAATGCAGTAGACCCCATGAGTGCGTGTGTCTAAGGTAGTGAATATGTTGCAAATGAAATGCACATCACACTTTATCCTAGATGGAAGGAGGATCCATATCACCGTAAGACTTAGTTTGATTCCACTTAAACAAAGATCGTAAATTTCAACATCACTATTGAGTCAATGAATCTATACCAAAAATCTCATTAATAGATGTATGTTAAATCACAGTAACCAAAAACCATGCATCTTCTTTTAGAACTAAAGTAATCTACATACACTTTTTTTGGTCTCTTATTCAACCTATTATAAACACCAACAAAAAAAACAAGTTTTACAAGTTAACATATTAAACATTGTTATTGTAACCCTAGAAATGATTTTACTAGTTGTTATCACTATAAACATGTGTTAACTATGTTTATTAGTGCAAAAATATGATTGATGTGAAAAAAGAGATCAGCATACAATCAATTGTAGATTTATGACTAGACAAAGGATATTGGGTGGCAGATTGTCTAAGGGAATCTCTTAATCAACACCTTGATTTGTGGATTCTAGAGGTTCTACCCACATGTCACCTAGACACACAAAAAAAAGACCAAATAAAAAGAAACAATTCAGATAAACCATCCACGCACTAGAATAGATATACCTATTCCATAGGCCCTTGAGGAAAGTAGAACACAAGTTTTCCAATGTGAGGAATCATGACAAGAATACTAATGTAAGCATGTCATAACTCTTCAAAGGATCTACATACTTGCTTTGTATATTGCCATGATAGATTTTTTTTTTTTAATTCCAAGAGAAAAAAAAGGACATCAATATAGGCTATAGTCTATCCTCTCTTTCAAAGCATATAAGAAGAAAAATAATATTTTATGGTTCAAAACATCCCCTTACCCCTCTCTTTGAAGTGTAATAATTGGATGCATTTGAGAAAAGTTATTATTCCACTACTAAGAATGATTTGAAAAAAACTCAACAAAACATTTGAATCTAAATCTGAAAAATAAGAAGCTCTTTGACACCATATTGAAAAAGCTCAACATAACTCATTACTAGAGTTCTATGTTCATCCTTGTATTCTACATTAATCCTTGTACTACAAGAAATTTGAAGCTGAATCTGAAAAATAAGAAGCTCTCTGATACCATTTTGAAAAAACTCAACAAAAATCCTTACAAGAGCGAAAAAACTAAACATGACTCATTACTAGAGCTATATGTTCATCCTTGTACTCTACATTAATCTTTGTACTACAAGAAATTTGAAGCTGAATCTGAAAAATCAGAAGCCCCATTTTGAAAAAAACTTAACGGCACTCATTACTAGAGCTCTAAGTTCATCCTTGTACTCTACATTAATCCTTGTACTACCAGAAATGTGAAGCTAAATCTGAAAAGTAAGAAGCTCTCTGACACCATTTTTTTTTGTATGCATAGACATTAATATACACAAGAAAACAGTATTTGGAAAAGAAAGAAACCTCCGGAAGCATTTGAGCCACATACCCATACATGACCCAATTCACGAAGTACCTTCAAACTTGTGAACAGATCTTACCAATCGGTCTACACCCTAATAAGTATAATGTAAAACTCAAAGCCACTAAACATTCTGTGAATCCTGTTTATAATCATGCATTGCCTTAATTTTTGAAGTCATCTGAAATGATCTTGCCTCTCCTGATGGCATCCTGCAATTTCTCAGCCCACCATTTCAACACAATGCTTGGGTTTACTGAATATGCTGTGAGAACGTCTCTCCAAATAATGTAAATGCGTCTCTGCTCGACAAAAGGAAGAGTTTCCGCTACATCAATCATTCCCCTCTGCAACGCCTCTGATCTCTCCACCGAATTACGGCGTCCAGCGAAACTCCACTTGAGGATTAATACGATGGTATCAGCCCATTTTGTTAGAAATGAAACTCGAAGTGATGCAACTACAGTTATTTCTCCACTCCCGAGAGCTTTCAGAAACAGATTCATTAAAATTTGGAGTTTAAGTATCCCACTCACGGAACTGAATCGGACTGCCAGACGAAGGCGGATATCTTCACAAAACATTTGGAACACAGTTTCAAACAGTTTTCTATCACATCGCTGAATCACCTTTATTACCCACAATAGAGCGGCCCAAGCATTCTCACTGTTATAATTTTCTTCCACGCGCCCGAACTCATTACATTTAATACGTTGTACAATGGCCGTAAACTCTTTCAACAGTGCAGACCTGCAAGTATTTGCAGCAGCCAAGTCTGGGGATGCGTTTGCGGCCTCAAAGTAGCGTACAATGTATTTCTCCATTTCGCTACAAGGTAGACAATACTTAGATCCATTGCAAATCGCAGACAACATTTCTTGTAAAGACTGTTCCAGTATCTTCGAATTGTTTTGGCTGACACCCAGCCTAGCGGCTAAATCGGGTAAAATATCTATCTGCAAAGATGGTAACATTTCTCGAAGTTTGGCTTCTTGTGCTGGACTCCAACGGACACCGTGTAGATATTCCATACATTCTTTGAGGCTGCTCTGCAGATTCATTTGAGCAGCAACAGGTAGAATTTGCAAGGCTTCATCCACATCAGAGAAACGATGGTTGGAGGCCATTGTTATTCTTTATGAAGCTGGATTTTACAACTGCGGTCGTGAGTACTCCGAAATTAACGCCCACGAAAATACTGAGAGAAGATCATATACCCGAGAGAATCTTGGATTTGAGTTTTGTCGATGTGTTTATTTATACAACTCTGTTGAGTTGGATCAGATCATTTATTTAAACAAGAAGGCAAGCGGTCGGCTTATTTATTGAGACGTGTTTAAATTGCCAAAGTGTTGTAAGTTATGTGGTTATTTTTCATTTTTATTATTTTATTTTTTAAATAGTGAGTATTTAATGTAAATGATGTATTAGAGATTAAGTTAATCATTCACTTAATGTATGGTGTTATGGGTTAGTTGATTTAATCATTGTTGTTCAGTGCATTTATATTAAATCAATGGTTACATAGATTTCATACTCTTTTAAGATCTCCTTCACTTCCATGCATGTAGATAATTATTTCACAAAAACTCAAGAGGGAATAAACCCATATTAGTTCTCTTATCTCACAAAAACTCAAGAGGGAATAAACCCATATTAGTTCTAAGTTCTCTTACTTTATCTTGTTTGTTGGCTTGTTATTTTATACCTTAATTCAATTGGAATGGATCTTAATAATGAAGGAAACTGAATATACAAAATGAACATCATCTAGGGGCAAGGCATTATTTAGGAAGTTGAATAGTTGATTGAGATCAAACTTTGTCTAAATTCTAAGTTGGTTAAACCAACTAATTTACTCAACTAAGGAGAATTAATGGGAAGAGCATATTAGTGGTAAACAGATAGAAACAATAAATGCATGTTGATGGGGGCACCTCAACATAAAATTTGATAATTTCTAGTAATGTTTATTGAGTAGTTGTTGAGCAAACAAATGACTAAGTCCATTAGGATTGTTGGTTGACTAGCACACAATTGATAGTTTTCATGGATGTAATTGAGCCCAATGGTTTTTTGGAGGATGCATATTTTAACCTCTATAAAATGACTAGGGGAGTGGGTGATGACTATATTTAAAGCATCAATTCCATGCCATGGGGATGCCACGTCAATAATAATCCTCCAGTCATTTAATTATACTAGGAAATTGTTATCAAATGACCCATGGAAGGATAATTGATTTTTTAACTTACCATTGAAGCCTCAACAATCCTCTAAGTTTTTATTTTTATTTTTATTTTTATTTTGGGGACCCACCTTTTCTTTTATATTTTAGATATTGAGCATCGATCATATTATCTAAGATATTTTGTCAATGAATTCCCATTTACATTATGCACAATCTTTTAGTCTTTTATCATCTTCTCATTCAATTGAATTCTTCCTTCATTTTTTCCTTTTCTTAAAATTCCTACTATATCCTTCCCTAGGTTTTTCTTCTCTAAGTATGAGAGACGTTTTGATTTTTTTCGACCCTTGAGTGGAATAATTTCATATTCCCCTTTTTAATACTATTGGAGGTGTTTCAAAAATCAATCATTTTTTTCCCTCCAACTCACTCTCAGAACCTTTATTAAAGTGATCCTTTACAACAACCCAATAATCTTAGAAAGCCCTCTCGATAATTGATTTTCGCATCTCTTTCAACCCTTATATGGAGATCTTTCATAATTCATTTGTTCTCTCACCCATGACACTATTGTGGATTCAAAAAGATTGATATTTGTTCAATATGCTTTGATTCAATAGGAGTTTGGGCAAGATTTGATTTTAGGTTGAGAGCTCTACAAAAAATGGAGCATCTTCACAAATTGATTTCATTTTCTTCACCATAGCTATCAAACTTCCTACCACACCATCAAATCCCATTTTCAGTTCATACTTTACTAGCTCCCATTACTATCGTAGTTAGTTCAAACATTGATCTTTTCAATCACTTCAATGCTTGCAGAGGTTAGTGGAGGATACACCTTTCATGCTTCCTCACTGGTTTGCATATTTTTGAATGTTTGGTGTTTAATTACATATTAATGACATTGATCATTTCCCCCTTCCTATTCCATAGATGGAAATCATGCTAAATATTCATTGAGCCAAAATATTTGTGATGTGTTTGGATTTATTAGGTCTTGAATGATTTTTTAATACAAGAAGTTGTTTTATACTTAGAAAATTTATCATTTGAGTAGTTCAAACATAGCTAGCTATATTTGTTGAGTATTTGTCTAATTTTAGTCATCAATTAACTACATTATTTCTCTTCTAGTTTCTTCGATGTGCTTGCCAATAAGTTATTTTCCTTTCTTGTTTGAATTATGTAATACCTGCATGCTTCGATTTCAAACTACTATTTCATTGTTTCATAGTGATCTTAAGAGATTGATAGGGGTTGTTAATTAGTCATCATTGTTTTCCCCTTCGATGCTTCCAATGCCCAAAATTAACATAATGAAACTATTCATTGTATATCCTAGCTACAAGATTCCTCTCATTAAGTTCCCTCGATCTCACTATTTTGGATTTGTTTTGAATTTCAATATGATCTTTGTTCCTAATTAGAGGCTGTGATATTTTCAATTTTAGCCTATTAGTTTTGATTTCCAACATGCATTTGAAATTAGGGTACACTTTGATTCTCAATTTTGTAAATAAAACAATATCCTCTTTCTTTCTTTTCACTTCACTTTTGGCACATGAAAAAAATAAGAGAGACTTTATATCTTTTTTGCATGTCTGTTTATTTCTCATTGGAAGACTATAATTTTGATTTGTTTTATTTTGGAAATGTTTCAGAAGTATCTAAATTCCTTTGAAAAATATAACTCTGAAACCTCAGAAGAAAGAGAAAGGGGTAATGAAGGAATAATAGTCCGTTATACCAGAGACAATGAAACAATTAAAATACCTCTTTAATTAGACACTTCAAGACATCCAAGACTGGCTAATTTTCTAGATATTTTTGAGCTGATACAAATTTTGAAGGATAAGAAATACCTTCTCTTACTTATACTGATTGATCTAGTAGATGATGAAGAAAAGGATAAAAAAATTTACCCCAACATCAGGAAATCATTCCTGCATAATGCAACAACAAGATTTGTTATATTTCCTTGTATAGAAAAAATTCATTGGATCATCAATTATGTCAAACTAAAAGAAATAATAGTTGTCAATGACATGGGAATGTGTATAGCCTCATTTCATCGTAGTGAACTTCAATGATACTACAATTTTTTTTAGTATGAAATATAGATGACCTCTAAGTGTGTTGCAAGGTTCTTGAAAGATTGTAATAAATTTTTGGAGGAATGGTGGAGAAAAATGAAACAATTTAATTCAAGAGGCACAAGTATTTATCCATCTACAAACTTGAGGGAACCATATATTTATGCTAGGGATTTTGTAAGTAGAATATATGGAGAAAAGTATTATCAACATTTAAAAGTGGCATGCGTACCATTGTTGCATTGTGTGGTGAAGAAAGGGATAACGTTTAACTGGGTAGACATTTTCTCTCACAATTTAATGAATTCCCTATTAAAGGTCAAGTTCTCTAAACATGATTCTCTCCCATAAGTTTTATATGTCATCTTATTTGATAGATATCATATGTTGCAAAAATGAGTTCTGAGGTATGGGTTGGTGTTGAAATCCTTCAAATTAATTGATACAAGTTTATTGTCAAATTTTATGGAAGCACAAGCATATGAGACACTTCATCAAATTCGTAATCATTTCTTCCCTCGACTATATTAAATCATTTTTTGCACAAAAGAACCTAGATTAATTGATGAATCTATGGATGCATTGAGTAAGACAAGACACCGGTAAATGGATGATAGTTAATCTTATATCAAAGTACATGGGGCCACTAAGTGACCTCATTTATTGCCAAAATTTCTTCTTGATAGGTTATTGATTATGGATATTACTTATCAAATCATTCTTCATGGTTTTAATGCGTCATTAAGTAAAGAAAATAAGAAGTGTTTTCCTACATACCCACATTACATTGGAATGTATGGCTTGAGTAATGCTAATTTTGTTGAGATGGAAGCTCATGCTATAGAAGAGTATAACTTTAGAGAGTGTAGGTATAGGAGACAATGAACCTAAGTTGTTGGTTGAGAATCATGCCAAGGATGCGTAATACATGTGGGCTTACATTCATAAGAAATGGGAAGAAGAGAGGGCCCTAGAAAAGGAAAAATATTTTGAGGCGATGCTACATAAGAAATCCTTTCTCCTAAATGTAAGAGAGAAAAAGAAGAAAATAGAGAAAGAGAATAGGAAAATTATAGAAGAAGAATAAGAAAGAAAGAAATCCAAGGTTGATGTTGAGGTCACTAAGTTTTAGTGGGAAGTTGAAGAATCTAGGAGAAAAGATGAAGAATAAAGGTTGGAAAATGAGAGAATATCTCAGGAGTAGGGAGTTATTTGATAGTGGTTGGAGGAAGAGAGGAAGAAAAATAAAGAGGAAGAACAAAAGGTGAAGGTTGAAGTAGCTATCAAAGTTGAGAAAAAAGAAGAGGAAACAACAGGAAAGGTTTGAAAGTATCCTAGAACCATCAGGACCTTGGCCAATTGAGGAGCTTTATGCTCCTCAAAGTTTCCAAAATATACATTCTTCTAGGATGATAATTGGAGGAGATATTTTGAGACCCACTGATCCAGGTGGATATCGGTGGCCACCCACCTTTTCCAACTAGCTCAAAACATTTTTCTGGTAATTTTGGTAATTTACTATTTTTAGTAGTTTTTCGGGTCCTAAAACTACTAGAGCCGTTTTGAGGCCCTAAACGACATTTTTTGGGAAAATGGGGAGAAATATGGAAGTTCCTTTGATATTGCCCCCAAAATGAATCTCCTCGATGATACCTTTCCAATGGGCTATCATGCACCTAAAACGGAGATCGTATGCAAAAGTTACGATCCCAGGAAGTTGATGTACTAACTTACCCAAACAGGGCCCATGTGACTTTTGGCACTTCATCTTCTAGGTTTAGGTTTTTGGATGTCTAGGGTTTTTGGCAATCCTTTTTATTGTAAAAAGGCCTTCAGAGCCTCATTGTAATCATCTTCTTGCGAATGAGCGTAGCCGTCACATCCCTTCTCAAAGATAAGCCACAACCATTCTAGCAAGCTTGTTTTCCACTACATTTTACAGTTTCATCTTATTTCCTTATTGAATACAAAACCAGTTTTATTGTATCTCTGTTATTTTGTGTTAAGCACCTGTTAATAATCTATAGCCATTTCGTTCTGCTCATAAAATCTGGATCAGTGGTATCAGAGCAGTCTGCTCCTTGTCGTCTTAATGCATGTCCCCAACGAGGTCGGAGTACAAAGAGTTGGGTCTCGAGCTTGTTTCTCTTGAGGAAAAAATCTCTCACATGCCCAAGAGACCTCTCATGGAAGGAGAAAATAAATATGATGGGACAAGAGATCCTTTCAAAATGTTGCTTGAGGAAGCCCTCACGCAACAGAGGAACGAGATGATGGATAGTTTCAGGCAAATCCTTCGACGGCTACCAACATGCAACGCATCTTCTTCGAGCAGAGGCGCCGCCCCCTTCAGGGTACAAATAAACTTCAATATTCCTATATTTGAATTTTATATAGATGAATATTATGTAGACAAGTGATTGAATCTACTAGAAGGGTATTTTTCTATCCATAACTTTTCAAATAGAGAAAATATTACTTTTGCGCTCCTTAAAGTTGTTCCCCATGTCAAATATTGGTGGGAAACTTTCTGTGAGAAAAAGGAAGTAGAGGAACCCTCATTATTTACAGTCACAACCAAGTGGCAATCCTTCAGGGATTCTATTAAGGAACAATACTACCCTGTTGGAAGTTATGACAACTTGTATACTAAATGGACCACACTGTGGCAAGAAAGAGACCAAGCAGTGCTAGATTTCACAAATATCTTCCATACCTTGCACACCAAGATGGGTATCAAATATTCAGAGCAACATCTGGTGATCAAGTATCGTGGTGCTCTGCATAGATACATCCAAATCGAAATGGAATTTCTGGATATCTCATCCTTGGGCATGACCTACCGATATGTCGTCAAAATCGAGCAGAAGCTCAAACAAAAGACGCAACAATTTGGGCCTGGGAACCCCTCACAAAAAAAGCCAGGAAAGGGCGGCCCTAACCCATAGAACAAAGGACAGAGAAAATATGGACAGTATCAGGACAACCAGTCCAAGCCGCAAGCAAAGAAGGACACCACAAAGACAAAGAAAAACACTGAGAATTGGTGTGACTTCCATAAGAGCCCTTGGCATAACACTGTTGACTGCCACTCAAAGCAATCGCTGGTGGCCGAAGTGAAATCCTCTGAATCAAATGTGGGTTCTGAATCTGAGTCTAAACCAAAAAGGGGAATATGGATCATTGACACAGAACCTAGTGCCACTGTTGCTACAGCCAAGCTTCATCCTGGTGAACCAGATGAGCCAAAAGAAGGAGAGTGCCTCTTCCATTCACATATGTGGGTAAAAGGCACCCCGTTGCACTTCATCATTTATAGAGATAGCCAGAATAACCTCATCTCAATAGAGGTCATCAAGTGGTTGGCCCTACTGACAATGTCGCACCCATAACCCTACACCATTGGATGGATTCGCCAAGGAAGTGATCTCTGCGTCAGCCAACAGTGTCGACTGTCATACGACATCAAGACCTTCAAAGACGAGGTATTGTGTGATGTTTCTCCTCTCAAATTTTTTGATGTTCTTTTGGGCAAACCTTATTTATGGAAACGTCATGCTATAATACTCGGATATCTTTTCCTCACCTATCGAGGTACCTCTGCACTGCCAGGTCAAGCACCCCATCGATCTGACTCCCGATGCATTGCTTCCCAATGGGCCAGTCTATCGTCGCTCTCTGTTAGAGAATGAGGAGATCAAGCAACATATCCAAGAACTGCTCCACAAGGGGCACATCCGTCCTAGCTCATCACCTTGCGAAAGCCCAATCGTATTGGTACAGAAGAAAGATGGAACCTGGCGACTCTACATTGATTGTCAAGCTCTCAATAAAATCACAGTCAGAAACTGGTACCTAATTCCCCGAATCGACGACCTCATTGATCAACACACGGGGGTCAAATACTTCAGTAAGATTGATCTGAAATTGGCTACCACTAGGTCCCAATAGAACAGACAGATGTATGGAAGACCACCTTCAAGTCAAAGGAAGGCCTTTTTGAATGGTTGGTCATGCCCTTTAGTTTGACAAATGCTCCAGCCACTTTCATGAGAATGATGGACAATATCCTACAACCATTCACCAATACTTTTGTAGTGGTGTATCTGGATGACATTCTCATTTACAACAAGACTTGGGTCGAACACTTGCAGCATATTCAATAGGTTTTGCACACTCTGAGGCAGCACGAGCTATACGCCAACTTGGAAAAATGTTCCTTCAAAATGGACATGGTCCAGTACCTGGGCTACATTGTTGATCAACATGGAATACATGTGGATCCAACCAAGATCCAAGTCATACATGACTAGCCAACCCCCACCACACTCACTGAGCTTCAGATCTTCTTGGGCCTTGCCAATTTCTACCACAGGTTCATGTTGGGATTCTCCCATATTGCATGGGCCCTCATCCAAATAACCAGGTTTGTTGGTAAGGAAAAATTTGCATGGGGCCGATCCCAGAAACAAGTGTTCGATGATTTGAAGCAGCACTTATGCTCATCCCTAGTACTTTCACTACTAGACCTGCAACAACCCTTTGAGATCGAGACAGATGATTCAGACTATGTTGTGGGCATCATTCTCACTCAGCATGACCACCTCGTGGCCTATCATAGTGAGACACTATCAGATGTTGTTTGTAAGTACCCTACTTACGACAAATAAATGTACTCCATTGTGCAAGCCTATTTCCAGTGGAGACATTACATCCTTGGGAAGGAGATATTCATCCACACTTATCATAAGCCACTACAATTCATGCAGACACAAGGAAAATTGTAGAATTACCACCATCAAAAGTTGTCCACATACTTGCAACAATTCCACCTCAACATCAAGTATAAAACATGAAGAACCAACCGCGTCGTTGATTACCTCAGCAGACCGCCAGTCGTGGCACTCACCACGGTGCTAGACTCTTGCGGCCATGAGACCTCTTGATGGCCCCAACTCTATGAGACAGACCCAGACTTCGCCACAACCTACCAAATGGTGGGTGAAAACGTAGTTGTCGATAATTTCCATCTTCAGGATGGGTTGTTGTGTCGTATGGGTCATATCTATGTTCCATCAAGCGAGAAAGCGAAGCTGGTCTGGGAAGCCCACTACACTCGGGTGGCAGGACACTTCGGCGTCGAAAAGACAATGGAGATGCTACAGAAACATTTCTACTGGTTGAAACTTCGATAGGAGGTCAGTAAGTATTTTAGGTCTTGCACTGCCTGCACTATTGCCAAATCGACCACTAAGAAATAGGGCATGTACACCCCTCTTCCTAATCCTGACAGGCCATGGGAATCCATCTCAATGGAATACATGTCGAGCCTCCCGTCCACCAAGCAGGGAAATGACTGCATTTTTGTGGTTGTTGATCGCTTTTCTAAGATGGCGATTCTAGTTTCCTGCAAGAAGAGCATCACAGCAAAGGCCACTGCTAATCTCTTCTTTGAATGAGTCTGGGTACATTTTGGAATCCCAAAAACCATTGTCTTAGATTGGGACAATCTATTTCTCATCATATTCTGGTTGAGCCTCTGGTCACTGTTGGACACCAAGCTCACCAAATCCACAACCTTCGACCCCCAAACAGATGGCCAAACCGAGGTCGTAAATCAAATGATTGTGCATATCCTTCACATGTATAATTCAAATAACCCTCGCACATGGGATGAGATCCTTCCCTATGTTCAACATAGCTACAACTGAGCCCTGCATATCTCAACCAACCATAAACCCTTTCAGGTGGGATTGGAATTCCAACCATTGGGTCCCATATATGTTGCACTTCCCCTTGCGGTCACCTCGAAAGAACTTTGGTTGCACTTGGAGAAAGAACGCCTTACAGGACCCCATCGGAAGCTTCTCCCACTCCATTATGGGTCATACACCATCACCAAGGCCATGGGGGATAATTCTTTTAAGCTCAACATTCCTCCTTTCCTTGGTCTACACCCAGTGTTCAACATGGATATCCTTCACCCTTATTTCCCACCATTATTGGACACCTTAGAAGTAGCAGAACAACTGACACCAACAAAGCTCAACCCCGACTGCATACAACAAGAATCCAATGATCATATTGTGGACACATAGATCAAGGGCACTCGACAACAAAGGATCCATCTTTCTCAAGTCATCAAAGCAGGGTAGCTCTTGCACCCAGGCAAGTGGCTCACCCGGGGCCAAACTCAACAAAAATGTCCTCATCTAATGGGGGAAATCAACGCAATGGAGACCATTTCTTCCTAAGGAGGGAAGATTGATCCAGGTGGATATCGGTGGCCACCCACCTTTTCCAACTGGCTCAAAACAATTTTCTGGCAATTTTGGTAATTTACTATTTTTAGCAGTTTTTTAGGTACTGAAACTTTCGTAGCCGTTTTGAAGCCCTAAACGACTTTTTTGGGGAAAACGGAGAGCACTATAGTATTAGTTTATATATTTCCCCCAAAATGATTCTCCTCGACGATACCTTTCCAATGAGCTATCATGCGCCTAAAACGAAGATCGTATGCAAAAGTTATGACCCCCAAAAGTTGATGTACTAACTTACCCAAACGGGGCCCACGTGACTTTTGGCGCTTCATCTCCTAGGGTTAGGTTTTCGGATGTTTAGAGTTTTTGGCATTCATGTTTATTGTAAAAAGGCCTTCAGAGCCTCATTGTAATCATCTTCTTGCTAATAAGGGAAACCGTCACATCTCTTCTCAGAGATAAGCGACCACCATTCCAACAAGCTTGTTTTCCGCTGCATTTTACAATTTCAACTTATTTCCTTATTGAATAGAAAACCAGTTTTAATGTAACCCTGTTATTTTGTGTTAAGAACCTGTTAATAATCTGTATTCATTTTGTTCTGCTCATAAAATATGGATCACCCACTCCTGTAGATGTGGTAGATCTTGATAACTTTAATTTTGATAGAAAGACCAAGAAATTTCTAGGTAATGTCATGACAGGAAGAAAAATGTTGTTGTCAAAGATTATTTTTTTACTTCTCAAGCTATTGTTTTGAATGTAGAATAAGTTGGATTACAATCCCTATCATCTGCAATGATAACATTCAATGAAGAAATTGTAGTTGTAGTTAGCTTAAATATCAAACAAATGAAGCAACAACAAGATAAAATTTCCAATCTAGATAATGAAGTCAATAATTATCGAACCTACCAATGTGATCCCACCAGTTTACTTAATTATGCTCTCATAATTAAGGATAACTCAATTGATATTAAGAGGAGGTTATTTGGAAAGTGAAATTTTTTTAGAGATAGGTTGAGACTATGTTAGATCTTCATAAACATATCTTATCATGTAATTTTACAAGAGAATAACTACAATTGCAATTTGATTATTTTAGAAGGTGGAAAGGATATATGTAGACGTTTGACTTTGAGGTACCCCAATATATTGAAGATAAAATTGTTTATATTGATTGTGGCTTGGTTAATTGGAAGAACCTAGCATAGGAAACTTCTGAGAACATGGAAGCATAAATCAATGGAGTTACCAAGACCTAGAATTTCATAGATAAAATTGTAGCTAAATACAACCTACCTTGTCTAGGTTCCATTGATAAAAAAATTTCAATAGGATCAAGTCTCCAAATGTAACATACACAACCACCAATAGGCTGGGCCACACTACTTCAAGAACTCACTTCTTGGACTGATTTCAAATTTATGATATCAATTAATTAATAAAGAAACATGAAAGGAACACATACAATAATCAAAATTCATGATACAATAAACGAAAAGAACCATATTCCATGCACAACAATAAAAATAAAGAAGGAACATTGTAAATACATATCTTAGAGATAATAATTAATACACGTCAAAAATAAATATACAAGAAAAGAAACACATGACATAGATCACTTATATTTAATTAAACCAACCACCAAATGGTTGCATACCAAGGACGTTCCACCCAACCTTAGGCATTGTTGTTACATGCATCAACAACACAGGTCACCCTCGAGCGAGGGCTATGAATCCATAAGGACGGGTCTGATACTGACACTCAGTTTCCGAAACCAGTTAGCAATCAATCTCTCACAAGTTTCTCAAATACACAATAAATCCAGTTTATTATCTCTCTTCCACTTTATCCTGAACCACCCAAAGAAAATGAACCCCCTTTAGTGACATGCAGTCCCTCAGGTTGTCCACCTCTTTCTAGGGCTCTAATGCTTCTTTTCATGAAACCTCAATGCTAGAAACTCTTAGGATTCTCAATTGTGGACAATTCTCTCTCAACTTCCATTATTCTCATGGCCACATGCATCCCTCCCTTTGTGGAATAATCAGTAATTAATTACATCCATCCAATCGTGGCTACTTTCCTTCAACAATTTCTTTTCCTTTCCCCATGCAAAACCAATAATGAGTAGAGGAGTGAATTAGTGAGGAAGGACTCCAAAAATGATTTCAATGAGAATGAATGGTCAACCCCCAAGACAATCAAGAACAAGGTTTAAATATCAAAAGCATAATGTGGCCTTCCTCAAGAATCTCATGTAACCCCCTCTTTCTCTCCAAAATTCCAAGGTGGGTAAAATAAAAATAATTTTAAAATGTAAAGGCTTAGCCCCTCAACTTCCCCCCTCTCTTGTGGAATCATAACCCCTATAAATCTTGTCCTTGTTTATCTCACAATTATCAATGTATTTAATTATTAATAATGATCAAAGTATTACATTTCCTAGGCACTATGACCCCTTTCAAATGTTCAGAAACTCCGATCTTTCATCAAATAAACGAAATGCATTATTAATTCAGGAACTCAAAACTGAAGTATTACACTTAAAAAATTGGAGAATACTATTGTTATTGTTTGTGGCATGGCTTATGATATATTTCTATAGATATTGTTTAACAAATAAGAGACTATGTTTAAATTTCTTGAAAATATTGCAAGGCTTAAATCCACTTTTCCCAAAGTGGAAAAATATATCGAAAAGTTAGGAAGAAATATCCCATTACTCATGGCTCTACTCAATTAAGATCAACTTCGTCAAACCAATCATATTGTCAATGTTTTGAAATCTTGGAAATCATGAACAACACGGAGAATCCCAAGGGACGGACTTCAGTGGATCCAATGGAAGTCTAAGAAGCTGTAGAATACGAATCGATTTAGTTTTCAATGGAAGTCTAAGAAGTTGTAGAATACGAATCGATTTAGTTTCTTGTTTATTGTTGCATTTTTGTATGAATAATAAGAAACGATTTTTTAGATTTTATGACATGAAAATATTTGTGTACATTTAATATGAAAAGTATGTTGGCCATTTTTTAAATAAATTGATTCTTTGTATGTACGAATGCTTATATTTCTCATGACTTCCATTAATTCTTGAATTCTGGTGAGAACGGATATATAAGTTTTGGATTAATCTTATGTTTGATATATTTTCTTATTTTAAATGATAATAAATTTTAGTTTTTTTATATAAGTGATAGGCTCACCTTCATTTCACAACAAGTATATGTATGTGTAATTCAATGACACTTTATATGGTTATGATTTCATTTAATTGAGTATTCATATGTTTTTGTCTTTCTCCTTTCCAAAAACTTAGTTTAGAATTGCATATTTATTTTTTACGATTAATTTTAAGTTGTTGTAAATGAATATTTTGTGAATGGTAACTGATTGCAATATATAGGGTTTCTTGTTCCAAATGAAGTCAAGTATAATTGAACTTTTCTTTGGTTGAACTCTTATAAATCACGAAGGATATATGCCCATGACAACATTTTAATGCTAGAAGGAGGGATGCCATTATTATATGGCTGAAATTGGTAGAAGTTTTATTCCACATAAATATTATAAAAACAATAAATGAGTCAACATCTAATAAACTTGAGTTATAAACCAACTAACTTGACCTTGAAGTTTAAATGAGAGTTATCCTTGAGATAGATTTTCAAGAAACATAACTTAAATTTGAAAGCCCAATTTTTTTTTAATTTGAACCACTATGAGACTAAATTTGAGTATCCTTTTGTTATTCCTAAGCCAATAGTTCAAGCCTAGAGACTCATAACTCAAGCGTTGATAGAGAAATCGGATAAAATATTACCCTTTTTACAACTACTACATAGAATCACCAAGGCTTTTCGAAAGGTTGTTCAAACCATGGAAGAAATTATAGTTCTAAATATATATGACCTAGTCTCTTACTCATTGGACAAATACTATTTGAACCTCTACATTAGATTCCTCCACTTATAGCATATGTTAGTCCTATTCTGTCTTAAACCAATTTTATACTTGACAATAACCATAATAACCATACTAACATGGCTCAAAATTAGAATCAATGACCTACTTGGTTGGCATAAGATGGTTCATCCATTATTGGACAATTTTATGATTCGCCTAAGCATCCTTAAAGACTTCTACCTAAATTTGATTTGGATAAGTATGGATTGTAAGAGGACCATATAAAAATATTCATGTTGGCAATCATATTAATGAATTACATTCATCATGAAGATGCTCTTTGTTTTCTTTTCCATACACTTTTAAGAATAAAGATTCTACATGGTACTTCAATTTAGCCACATGATCTATTGCTAATTGGGATGAATTTGAAATGACATTTTTAACCAAGTCTGGTGATGAAAGAACCCAACTGCTTTAGTAAGTTAGAATTGTCTAGAATGAATATGAGAGCAAAGAGAGAATTAAAAATTTTAATCAAATATTCATAACAATTCTTAATAAAATTAAAGAAATTATTAGACATGTTGTTAATGTGCAATTTGAAACTTATACTTTCTTTTTATTATTTCAATTGTTGTGCTTGTTAAATGAGTGAAAAAGAAAACCTTAGATGATAATTTTAAAGAAACAATAAATGTGGAAAAAGAAATATAAGTCTTAAAGGTGATTCTCGAGTAAAAGAAAATAAAATAATACCCACCATCAAGAATCTAGCCCAAGCAACTAAACCTAGCATTGAAATTAAAGAAAGTGGTAGTAGTTGTGGGTTGGGGAAGGCATGATATTTGGCCCCAAAGAAAAATAAGAATTTACCTATGCTTAGGGAATCAATAGCATTGCAAATCTATTTTTAATAATTCTTTAAAAATTGAGTACTTGTTTCAATGATCAACCCCCTCTACAATCTTTGACTGATGTTGGGAACCTTGGCTCTGCAAAAACCCTCACATGCAATAACCCCAACATATGAAGCCATATATTTAGCGTTCACATTCTATATGTCCATGGATACCCCCAATGGAGGGGTCGAGGGCCCCTCCCTTTCATACAAAGAATCCCTGAACTCTTCCTCCGAAAAAAGCACCGAACCCATGCAATCAAATGACCCCTCTGTAGAAATAGGATCAACCAGTCGTTTCTCAGCCCTCTTCAAAAGTTTTAGTGTCATATTCCACCAAAAATAGCACATGCATAGAGAAATTGGATGAGAGACCATGGATTAAGTTTCCCCCAGTGCACATCAATGCTCGGATTGAATACATGAAAACTTATGCTCTCATCAACAAGTTCATTGCAATTTTTCCCATTGAAAGAGACCTCCTGAACTAGATAGCATTCAAATGGAAGCCAAAAACACACTTTGGTATTCAACTAGGCTCAAAATGATTCTTCACCATCATATTCATGTGGCTTGATGACAGAGACAAAATTTTGGAAGGAGGGCCCTATTTTTTCAACTAAGTCAGTCTGTATCTCAAGAATTGGACCGAGCGATTCAACCCAAACATGGAGAATTTTACCTGGGCTTATGTTTGGATCCAATTATACTCTCGGCCACAGGATTATTTCGATGATGAAACCCTCAAAGATATAGGAAACACTTTAGGTAACTTCGTCAAAATAGTAGAGCAGACAAAAACCAAATGTTATCATTGAAATTTCGTCCGCAACATTACATGCAAATGGTTACAGAAATACAACAATGCCAACAAAAATTAGTTCACCTAAAGCACCAAAATGCATTTCAAAAGGAAAAAAACTATACAATTGGCCAAAAATTGACACGCGCTAACTCACCAAAGGATGCGCGTGCACAGTGCGCAGACCAACAAAGCCCGTAGAGTGCACAATGCGCAAAATGTGTGACTTTGTATGAGAAAGGTCGTGCACTCTTGTGAACGACACATTTTTGGTTCTTGTCTCCCCCCCAACCACTTATGGACCAGCTCCCAACTTGATTTGACTCCAAATCTGAGAAAAATTTGAATGGGGGGCTGGTCAAGGACAAAAGGGTGCCCTAAAGGGCCCCTTCTTCACACTAAGAAACAGTTGAATTTTTCCTTGAACAAATGATATAAATGGAGGCCATGGGTGCACTAAGAAACTAATATCTTCATAGTATTGTTATGTTGCCTCAATTCTCCCTTGATAATCCTCTTTTCTCCTAGGAGTATTCAAGCATCATTGCAATAGGCCATTCCACTCACCTCTTGAGGGAATAAGCATTGATTTTCATCATCATTTGTCATTTTTCTTCCATTGTAAGAAGAGATATCCATTAAGGAACTCAAGATCCCTCCCAAGGAGGAAGAGGGGACCCATAAGTCCTCATTTTTCTCTACGGTATTTTTCCAACTAATATAGTTATCCATTGGGGGCATAATCTTGGTCATTGGTAGATTGTTTATGGTTCTAAGTTTTTTATGCATTCTAGTTTTTACTTACTTATTTATTTTAGTTTGTTTCTCTGTTTATTACATGTGTTTGGATTGTTTAACCCACTCACTAATTGTTGTCTTGTCTAGCAGGCCCAACTAGGCATGCAAGTGTCATTGTTTTTCTCACCCAAGTGACGAAATGGGCACAACAGATTAGCGACCATACTAGGGAGAAGGTATCAAATTCCACCCTATTTGGTCTTAAAGAGAACTTCTTTTTAATCCATTTGTTTTGTAGGTACCAAAATTGGCCCATCCTTACCTGTCAAAAGCCAAATTCTGAGTTGGAGGAGAATTTCACTCAAAAAAAATTCCCCCGACGCATATCAGAAAGTGCACAGGTATTCCAGCCCACATATGTGCACTCAACGCACTATGCGCCCAAAATTATTCCTTTCCCTGCACATTCTATGCACTGTGCGCCCACTACGCCTCTGTCAAAATTGTAACCCACACACATTTCCAGATTTTCAAAATTGTAAGGGTTTTTGTGATGATTTGAAGGCCCCTAGCCTTCAAATTCTTTCTTTCATGCAATTTGCAATGCCCAAGCACTCCACTCAGACTCCTTCCCCATATGAAATATTAGCTAAACATAGGCACTTAGGGGGTAAAAAGAACCAAATATTCTCCTCTTTTTCTTTGGTTGCCACATGGATGGCTTGTTTGGTTTGTAAATTTTAAGTTGATATTATTGCTATCACATATAAAAACACTTGCATTGGGACCAAAAATCAACTTTGCTCATTGAGTATGCTCTTTTCTCGCACCATAGAGCGATATTGAGAATCGAAAAGGTGGTTAAGGAGACATTTCATCTCCCTTAACCAAAAATATGTAGGAGAGGACAAAGCCCCCCTAGGGCTCCTCTTAGTTTCTTTTTGAAATCATCTTAAAGTTGTAAGGGCACTTTCAAAGTAATGGGCCCATACATGCCGACATGCTTGAAATCTAGGATAGTTTTTTAAATCTTTCTTAGTGTAAACAACATTAGTGAGTTTAAAGGATTGGTAAGGACCCATATTTTGACATGCTAGTTCTTTAGGGATTTTAAAATTATGCAAGGTTGTACCAATGAAACTTAGTAAGTTAGGTAACAAATATTTGTAAGGACCATAGGAAGTCCACATGTTGCAAATTCACACCTAACTTATTAAAATTTGGCACACTCATTTTCTTTTTCACACACAAAGTCACTCCTCACTCACATAATTTCCATCTTGAATTGTGTAGGTTGAAGTAGGTTTTCTCCAAAGGAATTCTGAAATGTACCACTACTTCTTTGAAATTTATCCACACCCACTTAATTCAAACAAGATTGGTTCACACCCCCAATCTCTCATCCCACCACACCTAATTTCTTTCTAAAAATTCACTAAGTTTTCCTCCACAGGAGGTGCCAAAATATTTTTTTTATTCTAGGTAGGATCTCGGGGGTAGGCATCCAAATAACCCCCCATTATCTGGTTCTCACATTTTCAAATATTAGAGGTTGACAAATTGGGAACTTTCGAATCCTCCAAGTCAACTGTTCCTACACCATAAGGCAAGGAGATACCCATGAAGTGTTGAAGTCTGAGGTTTGGTTGTTCTGTGCATCCCCCCTTGATTCACCCAACTCTTGGAAGGGATCCAACCCGTGACCCATTTATGAGGCTGAAAATATAAATGTCGCACTTTGACCGAGGTACCTAGTGGCCAAATTTAGGACATCTACCCAGGTGGCAATTGTGGGCTGCAAATGCACCTTGATAAGATTTTGTGTGGCTATTGGGAAATATCGCCATCTCTTTCGGGATATGCACCCTCTACCCCTCATTATAACTTATTATTTCATCCTTCACTAATTCCTCTTCAAGTGGCTTCAGACCCCACTGTTGTTTTCTCTTGGAAGGTCCAGTTTTAATTGAGAGGAAGGACGATACATCTTTTAGGATATGAGCATTTGTTTTATTTTATTCCCCCACGCGGACAAAATCCACCTACCCACATGTATGTTTATTTACAGTTGATTTATGTATGATGCTCATTTGATTACATACAATTGTGAGTTATATTATCTTGTGAAGGTCCAAAATTATACAAGACTCTTGTTAATCATTTCTCTCATCACCATTTTCACACATTCACTTTGTTAGTCAAACATCATAGGGGACCCACATAATCCTCATCATTCCAGATGATTTCAAAACCTCCCTTCTATTCTAGGAGTCCATAGTCTTGTTGACTCACCAGCTCAACCATCTAACACCCCCGTGAGCACCACTATTTTGGGATCAAGTTTGCTTGGTTCCAATTTGCTTGGGTCCAATTCCCAAGGACATCCATCCACTATCTCTCCTTCACAAGGAGACGGCGGTAAAACTTCTTCTCAAGGAGAAGTACAACCCCACCAAATTCCTCTCAAGGGTCAGGTCCACTACCTACTCACACCATGGCTGGAACTAATCCTCCACCAACTCCCCCCATGCCATACTTGGCGTCTCTCAAAATTCCTTATTTGACTAAAATCATGAATGATACCATTTTACATGACCCCACATGGCCCAATATGCCTACCAAACTACCTTCAGATATTCCAAAATTTGAAGGAAAACTGGGGGACCTTCCACTTATGGTTCTCTTCAAAAAAAACATCATGGATGACTCCATCCACTTAAGTTTATTTCAAATAACACTCACTGGTCCATCATCCAAATGGTATGTGGACGAAAAATCAGGGTCCCATGTGACTTTTGAATCCTTGGCCAAATCCTTTTTGGCCTTTTTCCAACTACCAGATCATCATGACACTGGTTTAGAACTGCTCTCCAAGTGAAAACAAACCTCATCTATGCATATTGTCAACCACATCCACGAATGGTGTTGGCAACTTAGTTTATCTAAGCAGAAACCACCAAAGAACAATGTCACGATTGGTTTCTAAAATCACTCGTCTCTATACTTGCCAAAGATGTAGCATCCACCTTCCCCCAATACGAAGAGGAAGCCATCAACAATGCCCAACATTTTGACCTCATTTATTCTTAATCAGGTTACTTATACATAGTATTACGTGATGCACCTAGACCTGTACTGTAAGAGCCGTATTAAATAAACAATCATTTTAATTTACAACATAACCATAAAATTCAAGAATTTCTATAATTTAACACATTCGCCTACAAATTTTTCAATAATAATAAAATTTTATCATAGATTAAAACAATGCATCCTTTGAAATACCTGAACCTGATGCTAATAGCCGTTCATTGTCCAAATGCCTTCTTGACCGCTGTTGCACCGTAAAACACTGCCCAAAAACCATTCCTCCCTGCCAACTAGGTAGCTCCCTAGCTCCAGGATATCAACGGATATCCTGGCCCCCGTGCCCAAAACCCCAGCAACTCCGGTGCACTGTATCAAACCTACTCCCAAAATTTCACTCTCTCTGCCAATCCAGAGCTCTCAAAATTCATTTCCCCCACTTCCCGTCGAATGCCTCCCCTCCAACTCCTTCCCTTCCTTATCCCTCCTTCACCGACTCCTCCCTTCATTTACTCCCTACCTAACTCATTTATTACCTCCTTATCCCTTCCCGTTAATGCCCCTTATCCCCCTTTATTTAATATCTTAT
>ML777246.1:1227921-1254933 GCA_009831015.1 Picea engelmannii | reverse complement strand
GTGCATTCTCAACAGTTAGCTTTTCTGAACTTATTTCAGATTTAGTTGCTCCCAATAGTTGGTTATTAGATGCCAGGTTATCAACTGGCTCCACAAGCAGTAGACAGATTAAACAAAAACCAACTGTTGAGCAATCATCAGGGCCACAACAAGAACTGGTTAGCCTTTGAATCAATATTTCAGTATTTTCCCCATTCGCTGGCATCCTCTCGCTGTTTTGCTCTTTCTTGGGAGCGTAGTTCCCTCTCCTTGGCGCACAGGTAGTTTCCACCGATCTTTTACTTGCGTTTCATTCCATTTAAGGTTGTTTCTAGCTTCACCCATAGCACCACCAGAACGAAACGAAAGAGTTATTGAATCTTATAAAAAAAATGCATCTTCAATTCGGACTCCATCATATCGCATTCTCCAGCTGGATGTCTAGAATCATTATTTATTTATTGCTTCACACGCAAATTTGCTTGCAGCCTCCTTCTTACTCTTTACAGGACCTCCAACATAAGAAGAGGCACGTTCTTCTTTAAAGCGAGCTGCTCAAGGACATTTTTAAGCAGTCTGGTCTCTTCAAACTGCACAAGCAAACCCTGCTTAAGTAGATCTTTGACAGCTTCCTCAGCTGCAGCATTCTGGGCAGGCTTCTTATGTTGCAGCATAGTGGCCGAATTAATTCGTATCGACGTCTATTTAGGGGCCGAATTCTGGGCAGGCTTCTTGTGTTGCAGCAGTCTTCTTATGTAGGGGCTGAATAAATTCGTATCGACGTCTATTTCAGTGTTCGACTATGTGTCCGGGACGGGGTGGGGGAATTATGAAAACAAGGAGACAACCCACAGGGCGCCATGCACGGAATGAACCCATACGGAGTGGATTGACCACGTGATCGGTTCAAGTACATGATTTCCTTTTAAATATGGGCTCTCGAGCTTGTTAAGAATTGTAATGGAGGGGAATATTGTGCCTCTCAGCTAGTTTATTTCCAGTCTCAGATTTCCGAGAGGGTTTTCATTTCTGTGTGGAGAGAAATAATGGGTTAGCTGAGAAAGATGTCGTTGGACGAGCCAGGTTTATTCCTACCAGAAATGCCTTCTACAACACTGTACAAGAAGGATGCCGTCGTGTGGCCAAAATTGTAAATCACAATGAACCTGGTATGTGCAATAGTAATCTTAATTTTCACCCACGATCCGAGATGATATTGGTTCTTTATTGAGTTCCAAGAGGGTTTTCTTTATTGAGATAGCAGGACCCTTGATTTGGTAATTATCGAAACCGACCTTGCTTAGTCTTTTTCTAAATTTGGCTGTAGTGACTTTTTTTTTTAAACTGTAATTAATATTTCTGTTCTTTGATAGGGTAATTGCATCAATTAGATTTTGAGGCATTTAATATCCTCAAAACTGGTCAGTAGCAGCCGAGCTTTATTCTTATTTTTTTTTTTAAAGGGAAAGATATCCCCATGTACATATTATTTATAATTAATAGTTAAATAGAAGCATTTTATTTAAAATATTAAGATTACGTGTGTATGAAATACTACAAGCTAAACGAATCTACATTGTTGAAAATTTTCTCTGAAAGGGTGAAAATTTCCAAGAATAAGAAAGTGTAGACCGTCCATAACGCATACATTGGAAAATCAAGGCAATGGTTTTACAGAGATCAACAAACTTGCAATTGAAAAACACAAATCTTTTACCCAAAAAAAAAAGAAAATGTTCGCATAAAAGACATTAGGGTTTGATAGTATTAGGGTTTGAAGTAGGCAAAATGAACAAATTACACGCAAGGGTTTTTTTTTTTTACATTCTTTATTCGTATCTCTTTTATATTTATTTTATTTTTATTTTTATTAAAGTTTCTATGTTTTGTGTGCAGGTTAAGCGTTGCTAGAGTTTTGGCCCTTAAGACCCAAATTTGTATTCACCCTAATACATTTATTTAGGGTTTTACCACAACTAAGTAGGCATGTTTATTTAAATTTATGGGTGGGTAGGTAGGCCCTTGGTTCCAGATTTTGAACCAAGGCTCTGATACCAAATGTAAGAGCCGTATTAAATAAACAATCATTTTAATTTACAACATAACCATAAAATTCAAGAATTTCTATAATTTAACACATTCGCCTACAAATTTTTCAATAATAATAAAATTTTATCATAGATTAAAACAATGCATCCTTTGAAATACCTGAACCTGATGCTAATAGCCGTCCGTTGTCCAAATGCCTTCTCGACCGCTGTTGCACTGTAAAACACTGCCCAAAAACCGTTCCTCCCTGCCAACTAGGTAGCTCCCTAGCTCCAGGATATCAACAGATATCCTGGCCCCCGTGCCCAAAACCCCCAGCAACTCCGGTGCACTGTATCAAACCTACTCCCAAAATTTCACTCTCTCTGCCAATCCAGAGCTCTCAAAATTCATTTCCCCCACTTCCCATCGAATGCCTCCCCTCCAACTCCTTCCCTTCCTTATCCCTCCTTCACCGACTCCTCCCTTCATTTACTCCCTACCTAACTCATTTATTACCTCCTTATCCCTTCCCGTTAATGCCCCTTATCCCCCTTTATTTAATATCTTATCCCTTGTAGTTAATATGTTTCCATTTTCGGGAACGTAACTTAATTTAATAATATATTTTATTATCCACCTTTTATTTATTTACCTTATTAATTAATAAGTTAATTAATACTTAAATTAATCATAATCAAGAATAACTAATTAATAATAAATAATTAGTTAATGTTATTTTAAGAAATAAATATAGTTTAGCCAATCTTTTAGGATTATATTATTAAATTAATTATAATTAATAATCAAGGGTCGTTACATGTACCATTTGGCCAAGAAAAACCTAGAATGTCTCACGTTGCAGATGGGTTGATTGGTACCACGACACACCACAACCCTTACAACCAACCACCACCTATGTATGGTGCACCTCAATATCCGCAACCATATGGAGGTCCATCTCATTACCCTCCTCCCCCTTACCAACATCCATATCCTATTTCTCCCCCTCCACCCATGAGTGGACCTTTTCCAACACCCATAATGCGCCTGACCTCTCAACCAAGTTCAGGTTCTTCTTCTACCTTAGCATATAACCTGGGCACTAGTGAAAGCGCTTCACCTTCCTATGCACCCTATGGATCGTTTCCACAAAACAGTCCATATTTTTCATTTCCTCGTCCTCCATAGCCAGTTTCTCCTCCACATGCTGATGTTAACTTTGTTCAACCCTCTCCCATTCAATAGCTTCATACTTTTGAGTAGTTGAATATGGAAAGTATGACCCATCAGTCGAATAATTCCAAGAAGAAAGGAAAAAAACAAAACAATAATAACCCGGGACCTAGTGGAAATAAACCCCAGCAAAACCAACCTATTGGGGGAAACCAAAATCAAGGTAACCAGAACCCCCAAGGGGACAATAACAACATATTCTAAGGGAAGAACAATAATAACAAACTTTGGACGAACTTCCCCTGCACTCTTTGCAGTGAATATGTACATTATACTCACTATTATCCCCAAATTGTTGACTTCAAATGGATGAAAGAATCAATGAACGTGCCCTGTCCTCCAGCGTCGCCTGCCCCTCATCAGGCCCCACAAAAATGCTTGCAACAGCCAACCCCAATGTTATTACAAAACCCTATTCCACACCAAGTATGATGAATACCTAACAAGAGGTACATCCTGCCCCACCACAAATGGGGTAGTATCAAAACCCAGGGCCCATACACCCTGGAAATCCAGTGGATTGCAATACCTCCTCACTAGAGAAGAATAAATTCTTCTACAAACGTGCAGTCGTCAATACAACGCAACCCCTAAATATACTCTAACCACCTCGGAACTGGCTCCATCTATAGCCAGACAACCCTTGGTGATTCCACGCCATAATATTGAACCTACCATTTGTATCCCTCGCATTCCATTACGACGGAATGTCAATAACCCTCAGGCTAAGGAAACACACAATTACAGTCTGGTCAATGACTTGGCATAGTCTCCTACAACCATGTCGATATTGGAGGTCCTTCAAACCTGTCCAACTCAACAGAAATCATTACTTTCTTCCTTAGGGGAAGTTGACCTAGCTTATACTAGACTCATCACATTTTATCTAGATAGCGGAGAACCACATCTCCCCGCTCTGGTAGCTTTCCAGACACTAGTCAAGATTCAAAACATCACGGTTCATTGATGTATCATCGATGAAGTTGCATTCACATGCATTATGTCCAAAACTGTATGGAAGAAACTTGGCTCCCTTGAGCTAGTACCATCCACCATCACCTTGAGAGCCTATGATTGTTGACCATCCTCCCCTAAAGGGATCTTCCAAAATGTCCCCATCGAACTCAGGGGAAAAACCATCCTCATCAACATCGAAGTGATCAATGCCTCACTCGATTACAATATCTTGTTTGGATGTAGATACATGTACGCTATGAAGACCATTGCCTCTTCTTTGTTTCGAACAATGATGTTCCCCCACAACAGGAACATTGTCACCATCGACAAAGTTACACATTATGAGCCTAACCACTTCACCAACATTGATAACATCTTGCCTCTTGTTCGCACTAGCTTATATGCTTATTCAATAATTGACATGGGCCCCAAAATTTTCGAGGACCCATCCTTGCTAGGGGCATACCATGGAGCACCACCTCTCATACACCCTTCAACACAAGTGTGTGTCGTATCTTCCAATGGAACTGACATTGGAGACACAATTCCTCCTACTGAGGCCTCTCCACGCCTCGACATTCCAACAACTGAAGAAATATTACCTCGGGAATTCCTTGAGAACCATACTGCACCACTTATCCTTGATTTCCCCCTCCCCTAGGGGAAAATTCCGGTTTGGGAAACAATCCCTCAAGCCATTACTCAAATTCCCTTCTTCTACCCCTGACCTAGAGTTCAAGCATTTTCAGGTATCCACAACGCTTACCATTCCCAACATGATGCTTTCCATACCTATATGATATCTGCACCCACCCATAATGGTTCCTCAACCATCTCTCCCTCCTCAGTCAAAGGGAATCCTGATGTAGATTCTAGTATAGGCCTCGGCCACACCACTCTCACCCCCAATTTGCAGCACCACTGCCATAGCTGAGGGAAGACAAAAGAATAAATAACCCATAGCTCCACTTCCTCCTTGAGTTCAACCTCCTTGTGCACTATGCGAAAGAGAGAGACACCCCACTAATAGATGTCATTCTCTTCCAGAGTTATGCAATTTGATCTAACTCCCTCGAGCAATCACATCGCTCGACGCTTCACCAAGCACATCTAGTACTACTACAGGGTACTCCACTACAGGAAGTAAAGGGTTGCGAACCAAATTCGCTTGTGCCATTTGTTTATAATATGGCCACTACACTCATCATTTCCCAGGTCTACCTCAGTTTCGCCAGACGCTAACAACAGTACGCGAAACCTTTCAGCAAGATCCCTCTCCACCACCATTTTCTGGTACTCACATCACCAAAATTCATTATGTCTGTTCCTCGTTCACTGAATGGATCATATGTCCTTGCACTCTTTATGACTCACTTGCTCACTTCACATACCGGTGTCCTTTGATTGCGGCATACCAAGGTCGTAATTCAACCCCTATTCAACCACATATAACCACCTCACCATTGATCCTACCCTCTCTAGATACTATCAACATCACCTCTCAT
This sequence comes from Picea engelmannii, assembly GCA_009831015.1. Classification (NCBI taxonomy): domain Eukaryota; kingdom Viridiplantae; phylum Streptophyta; class Pinopsida; order Pinales; family Pinaceae; genus Picea; species Picea engelmannii. Next base: position 1,249,228 of record ML777246.1, on the reverse strand, counting down.
GAACCTGAGTCACTTCCCACCCCTCCATGGTTCATATATATATTATATAAGGATATTCCCCCAAATCCTCCAAATTCTCCGGTTCATTTCCCATAGGAAATCTTACCCCCTACCACAATTTATCACCAACAGTGTCTGAACATTTGGTTTATGTCAAGCGAGCCATTGCACCCATTTTTTGATATCCCCTCTACATCTTCTCCACTTAAGTACAATGACATTGTGATAGTCACCCATGTCACCTCTCTGAATCCCCTGTATTCTTGCATTTTCCACTGCGACGAAGATATCCTAGAGGAACTCACTACCCCCGATTGCCCATGGAATGTGCTCCATCACCGAGCACTTTTTATCTCACAGGAAGCCTTCGACCCTCCTAGCCAAGCCTCTATATGTGTAATCGAAACCAAGGATTTTATTCCTTTAGGGCATATATACTGATTCAACAACCCTATCACTTCCCCATATGCTTTTGAAGAAGGAAACATGGCCAATATCTCCCCCACCATCAAGGTCAACATTTCCATCAAACCGAGAATCATAGAATATATCACCATTGGCACCTCATGCTCCCTTGATGAACTCACAACTTACAAAGCTCTCTTTCAAGAATATCGAGATATTTTTTCTTGGTCATATGCAGAGATGTTTGACCTCGATCCTTCTATAGTCGAACATCATATCGACACATGGCCAGAATGTCGCCCCAGTCCATCAAAAGTAGCGCCCACTTCACCCATCCAAAGTTGTCACTATCAAAGCCAAAATCCACAAGTTACATGTTGTTGGGTTCATTTAACCCATTGCGTATACCTCATCGGTTTCCAACATCGTCCCCCTTAACAAAAAATAGGGAACTATTCATGTCTGCACCGACTTTCGTGATCTCAAACATGCTAGTCCCAATGAAAACTTTCCAACCCCTTTCATCGACCAAATTTTCAATGACTGTGCCAGACATGAGGCATTTTGACGTCAACCTCCCCTCCAAAGGGTTGATTTGACCTCCCAGTCTAGGATCATTTGAATTTCTGAGTCGAAGTGACTCCTTAGATTCCTTATTGGAACCCGAAATCTCTACCACAGGACTTTCCTTTTCTTCAGGCCCCGTTTCTATGGCACCTACTGACCCTTTTCGTTGATGTGACCATGGACTATGACCATGGGTTAATTCCCTTTGAAACCCTACACTTCAGGACTTTTGCGAGCAGTTCCTCCTCCTTCCCGAATTTCAAATCGACAATTTCTCCAAGACCAGATCCATGGTCCACATTCTTCTCGCAATCAACGGTTGTGATCAAATCGCGAGCTCGGACTTCATGAGTCCTCTCTTCTCCCAACTCTGCTCCCTCTGATTGTGAATCAACGATGTGTTGGTCCTTTCCCACGCGTCCTTCCAGATCCAATGACCTAGATTTGAAATCACTCTTCGCGACTTTGCGAACATCCTGGTATTCTCTCTGCAAACTTTCCAAAGTTTTTCCTCCCCGAACCTCTCAATATCCTATCACTTGTATTCTCCTTATTGATGGATGACTTCTCCTTCCTCAATACTTTAGCAAGTCCTCGAATCCTTTGCACATGTAGCACAATTTTACCTTTCGAGACTTAGGTTGTTCTCAAAAGATCCTTTCTACAATCCTTGCAGAAATCTGTGCAACTCTCTGGCAACTTTGTTGGGCTTGAAAACCTTCCCGGCTCCAAGTTCCTCTGCAACTTTCTTGTGCCCTTCTGGCAGTTTTTTGTTCTTCTTTCTGAGCTTGTAAGGAGAATTCACAACACCTTATGCACACTCCTTGTGCTTGGCTCATCTCTTTGACGAATTCTCCCTTACCTTATGGAAAGGTTTAAGGCATATCCTTTCCTTTATCGACGCACCTCTTGCAAATCCTTCCTTCACCATAATGTTCAGTAATTCTAGAGTTCTTCAACACCGTTAGCCGTGTTTCTCCTATGCATGCTTGTGTTAGCTCGATGCCCTCCTGGCAGAGTATTCCAAAGTGTTCAGTAACTTTGGACTGTGCCTCTCTCCACAGAGTATTTATTTTCAAGGGGCCTAACCACCCTGAAATTTATCCCTGAGTCTATAAGTAAATTTGGTGTGCCTTCCTAGAAGCTTCTCTTCTAACTCCACTGAGTCCAGACACGCACTCCTTGCATTGGCTTACATAGTTTCCCAGCTCTGTTGTGCACTCCTTGCACTTAGCCTAGAGAACCAAACTTAACGCAACGCACTTTCGGATAGAAAACAATATCCCTATCTATGTTGATGATTTCTAACATTCATCTACAACTCAAATGCATGTAAAAGAAATTCATAATGTAATATCCATTACACAGAAATGTAAAACAAGAAAAACTATCAATTTCTATTAATGGTGGAATGCCAAATTAAAATGGTGGAGTTTGAGCTACAACTGAGTCTCGGATCTCTGAAATTCTCCTAACCTCTAGCCTACATCCTGGCTTGTCTAAACTCTACTTTGCTTACAATACAAAGATTTATACAAGAGGGGCTCTATGAGCTTCCATTGCAAGCTAACTAATGGTGTCAAATCACCATCCCTAATGCCTATCGAAAGGCCAAATTACAATGATGGCCACCTACTCCAAATCGGACGCAGATCTATTTCGTCGTCGGCCTATTAATGGATGACGATTTTGCTCTTCCATCTTGTCGTCAATTAATGTTTGGATCTCGTCTTGGATTCTCGAGGGAAAAATGAGAGGGAAACACCTCTCCTTCCTTGAATGCACAGTACAAGTGTAAATGAGTTGGCGCATTATGAGATGGAGTGATGCTCCTGCATCATACTCCACAGCGGAAAAAATCATGAGCTCCTTCTCATGAGATTTCCAACGTGGCTGAAATCCATGTGGATCCCAAAGTTTCCTTTAGAACTATCTCTTGGCTCCTCTGCTTCACTGCTTCTGCATCATCCCTGTTTCTCGTGCAAGTTTCCTTTTGTCCATCTTCCTCGTGTTGACCACTTATGTTGTTGACCTCGACAGCAACTCCCTGATCTCCTCGATCACCTCGTCCAGCTGCTCCCATGGCTGGTTCTTCTGTTGTAGACTAGCTCGCTGCACTCGCTCCTTGTCAATGGGAAAATTACACTAACTTCCCAAGACACCTTCTTCCCTTGTGGCCTTAGCTTACCACTCTACTGCAGTCTTCCCTCTTGTAGGCTTCTCATCACTAGGCTTCTACTCATCTTTTACCTCTCTTGGTTCTTTAGTTGGCTCTCTTCCAGCTCCTACCAACTGCAACTTGTGTTGGTGTATCTCCCCCGGCATGGCTATATTCTAGCAGTCTCCTTCTAGTTCTGGATTATCCAACCAATCCTCCAGTTCCCTTAACTCCAATTTCCACTAAGTGAGTAACTCAATTGGGTGTTCTCCTTCTATTGGGACAGACATCAATATCTATTCCTTTTCTCCCATGATAGTCTCAGCTTGTTGTCTTTCTGTCACATCTGCAACATCTGCACTAGCCTCTCCTCGGCTACTTGGTATGAATATCTCGACTCCTCCAATGATCAGAAAATCCATCTGATCCTCCTTCTCTACGACCGAATTTTTTAGCTTCTCATCGTCTTCATTCATGCGGCTCACAGTCCTGCTCAAATATTCATCCGAGTGATGTCTCTCTTATTCCTCCTCTTCACGTATCAATGAACTCTCATCTAAGCTCATCTCTTCTCCCTTGCCCACCTAGAAATATGGGATGTCTCCTCTTCCCACCTGGAATTCTATGAGATCCACTGATCCCTTCTTATTTCCCACCTAGAAATATACAAGACGCTTTCCATATCTCTTTCCCTTATAACCAAGGTTTTTAGCATGCCTCAACCACCTCTTTAACATCTATTGTTACCTCCTGGACAAAAAATTTTGAACATGCCATATGGATGTCCTCTTCAAAGGCCATTCATACCTCCAGTGTACCTTTGACTCCTGTTGCATATTAAATGTTAGCTCCTCCATCTGCGCTCAGATTTCACTGAGGTCCTTCTCCATCTCTGCATTGCTCTTCTGCGACTGGACTTCCCCTCGACCATGCTTATGACCGTAAATGGCCATATTTCTTTGTCTTCATCCCACCTAGCTGGTTACCATCTGTCGCACGACTTGCAACAATTCCAACAAAGCATCACACTCTGTCTCCCTTCGCCCACACTTTGCAGACGAAATCATGCTCTAATACCACTTGGTATCAGACTATCTTCGTATCTCCCTTATTCCACACTCTGTAGATGAAATCAAGCTCTGATACCACTTTGACATAAACCTCCCCTCCAAAGGGATGACTCGACCTCCCAGTCTATGATTGTTAGAATTTCTGAGTCGAAGCGACTCTTTAGATTCCTTACTGGAACCCAAAATCTCTACCACATGTCTTTCCTTTTCTTCAAGTGTCGTTTATGTGGCACCCGCAGACCCTTTTTCGTTGATGTTACCACAGACTACTACCATGGGTTAACCCCCTTCGTGACCCTGCACTTCGGGACTTTTGCGAGCGGTTTCCTCTTCCTTCCCTAATTTCAAATCAATGATTTCTTTGGGACCAGATATATCATCCACGTTCTTCCTGCAATCAATGAATGTGATCAAATCACGAGCTTGGAATTCACGAGCCCTCTCTTCTCCCAACTCCGCTACTTCTAGTTGCGAATCAGTGATGCACTGGTCCTTTGCCACGTGTCCTTCTAGATCCAACGACCTGGATTTGAGATCATTCTTCGCGTGTAAATGATTTGGCGCGTGATGAGATGGAGTGATGCTCCTGCATCACATTGTCCTTCATGGATGGGTTCTCTGACTACAATCAAATCCAAAATCACTCCAGCAGATCATTATAAAATCACCTTTACTACTCCATCGGGTACATTTTCTTATCGTGTCATGCCTTTTGGACTAAAAAATGCAGGTGCTACATTTAAATGGGCCATGAATTATGTTTTCCATGATCTTTCTTGCATCATCCTCTCTTACTTGGATGACCTCACTACTCGATCCAAGAAACGAACCCAACATTTTGATGACTTACGCATCGTTTTTCAACGATGTCGCCAGTATAATATCCACTTGAACCCCCTCAAGTGTGTATTTTGCGTCACTGTCGAATGCCTATTTGGGTGCATTGTCTCCCAACACGACATTATGATGGACCCCCTCAAGGTCCAAGCTATCACAAAAATTCCATCACTTAGGAATTTACACGAATTGCAGAGCCTACAAGGCAAAGCTAAATTTTTATGTCGCTTTGTCCCAGATTACCCCAGCCGCACACATGGTTTCCTCCACCTACTACATAATGACATCCCATTTCAATGGGATGAACATGCTAAAATCACTTTTGATGATCTAAAAGTGACCCTATCCAATGCCCCTTTGATTAGTCCCCAAGACTATAATTGTGATTACATCCTCTACTTGTTAGCCTCAGCCGTCCCAGTAACAGGAGTCCTCGTACAACTACGGGATGATGGGCGAGAACATTTCATTTACTACATCAGTAAAAATCTTTCAGGACCACCCCTGAAATACAATCATGATGAGAAACTAGCCTTCGTAGTTGTCCTCGCAGTTCAGAAACTGTGTCACAATATCCTGGTTCTCACTACCAAAGTCATAGCAGAGTCCAACCCCATGCAATACTTGCTTAGTTGATGGAATATTAATGGAAAATTTTCCTGATGGATCATCATCCTTCAGGAATACGACCTAGATTTCTCAACTCCCAAAAGAAAGAAATCACTTGTTCTCTCCGAACTCATTATGACATTTCCATTAAACTCTAAAGATTCACTTGTCAATACATATTTTCCCAAGGAACACCTCTTCTTCATCCCCTCTAATGACCCTTGGTATGACAACCTTCTTGTATTCCTTCAGACACAAAAGTTTGGGTCGCATCTCTCTCGAGATGATTTTCGATGCATTCACCATCAAGCCCCTCGATACCTCCTCATAGGTGACGTCTTGTACCGACGCGAGGTCGATACCATCCTCCGTCAATGTCTGACCATCGATAAAGCTGACAGAGTCTTGAATGATTTCCATAGTGGCACTTGCGGTGGCCACCTCTCAGGTATGTCCATTGCCCAAAAACTCATTCAAGAAGGATACTTTTGGCCCACACTATTTCATGACTGCATCCACGCTGTTAAGCGATGCAACCAATTCCATCTCTACGCAAACAAAGCATGAGTGCCACTTGCTCTTCTACATCCAGTCATCATCGTCGGCCCCTTCTACAAATGGGGCATAGACTTCATGACTTGCAATCTACTATCCAGTAATGGAAACAAGTACATTTTTGTGGCAGTTGATTGCTTTACCAAATGGGTCGAATCCATGCCTACCTTCAAAAATAACGCTGACACAACAACACATTTTTTCTTCAACCACATCATTACTCGTTTTGGAATTCCACTACAGCTAGTATCTGATCACAGTAAACACTTTCAGAATGAGATATTTTCATAACTCTCCTCAAATTTAGGCTTATCCCATGAGTTTTCCTCCCCATACTACCCTCAGTCCAACATATAGGTCTAGGCTATCAACAAGTTCCTCAAAACCATGCTACAACATACCGTCGACAAACATAATACCAACTGGCATCATATGTTGTTTTCAACATTATGGGATTATTGCGCGGTAGTCAATATTGACACTAGTTTTACACTGTTCCACCTCATCCATGGGATCGAATCCACCCTCCCTATCGAGTGAGAAATTCCCACATTACGCACTTCCATTAAGACAGTACGTGACACTGCTCCAATGGAGCAGCTCTTGCTGACCTTAGAGTCATTAGAGGAAGATCATCGGTCTTCATTAGAGAGAAATGAGGCAGCTAAAAAAAGTTTCAAAGCCACCTTTGACCGCCATGTCAACCTTCGTTCATTTAATGAAGGAGATCTCTTCCTAGCCTACAATATCACCCACGATACTCTTGGTCATGGGAAATTAGAATCGTTATGGCATGGACCCTACATTGTCCAACATTGCCTCACTAAAGGCTCATACACCCTAACCTCTCCAGAAGGCTATCCTCTCAAAGAACCTGTCAACGAGTTTTACTTAAAGAAGTTTTACACCTAAGTGTATTCATTCTACACTAGGCTTTTTCCTTGTACACATTTGTAGAGTTTTTAATCTTCTTTTTCACCTCCACTCCTCATGTTTGATCTACCATCCATGTTATTGATAGATGCATCCTCCATCATCCTACCACATCGGTTATGTTGACGGTGTTAGCTGTTGGACACAAAATATTGCTTCGTCCACTTCGGCCCTCTATACCCCCTCACATGAACTGCTCCACTCCAGCGGAATATGTTTGGGATCAACCACTTACAACCAAGAAGAATACATCACCGTGATTGGTCTCCTTGCCGAGGCTAGTCACTGCCACATTCGTCACCTTATTGCTTTATTATATTCCCAGCTTGTTGTCCTACAACTCAATAATGTATATCGTGTCCACGATCCTTGCCTCTTTCGCAAATACCTGCAAGTTGGACTCTTATCTCGAAACTTTGATTCAAATACATTTACACATATTCCCCGACAATTTAATCAAATAACAAATAATATGTCTAACCTAGTGTTAAATTGGCATTTATCACATTAACACATCATCCCATATACATAATCATCAAACATCGGGCACAACATATATATTAGACATCATAAACCATAAAAAACATAAACACATATAGACATAACAAGAGCCAAATAATATGTATCCATATATATATATATATATCCTCCAAAGTGTCATACATTTTTACAAAATACAAAATATACATCGCTCATAGGCCAGTGAATCCCCTCACCCCTACAGGTACAAAATGGGTACCTCCTACCCTATACAAAATGGGTATCAACTACCCTATAGAAAATGGGCTTGAAAGCCTATACAAATACAAAAACCGGCACTCATGGTGCCCCCAGAGCTCCTCCCAGGTCCTCTGTCAACTGGAGGTGCCCCACCAACTGGGGTTCCACAAATTGCACCTCCCGGAGCCCTGAAGGTGCCAACAAAATCCTCGAGTGCAAGAGGGGCACCCTCTCCAGAAACCAGGCCACCAGGATAGACCCAAAATAAAAATCACCAGAGTCAGTGGTTCGTCACTGGTGAATCTTCCCCATCATCCTAGAGTGCAGCATCAACCCCCAGGAAGAAAAGTCCCCATACAAGACCCTCTCCAAAATCCTCAACTGACCTCCCGTGATCCATTGAGTCGCCAAGGATCCATAGATCCTCACTACCATGGAAGCGATGCACTCAGGCAAGATATCATCCATCACCTTGATACGGATAATGAAACCCAACATTTGGTTCGGTCCCGAACAGTAATGTCGTTCCATGTCCACCAATCTCATGTCCCACGATAGCTGGGGGTCGGCAAGCAAGGCCATCCCCTGGAAGGGGAGCCCCATCAGAAAGTATATATCCTCCACAACTGAGAGTGTCAGTTGTTGTCCCCTAAAAATAAAGCACTACAGATCAGTTCTCCACATGGATATCAAATAATGAATCAGGAACTCCTACGACCATATCAAAGGGCACTCAAACAACTTGAGCAACCTGCAGGCTGCCAAGTCTCTCTGAATGCCTAGCTTCTCTCTCACCCCCTCTCAGAGGTCCTCCCAGTCTCTCTCCCTCAAATGGACTGGCATAGTGCTCTCTCGTCACAAGATGATCACCTGCATCCACAAAAACACTTGGTCAACCCTCCTCATTCATTAAAAACATCAAAAAATTCAAAATTTAAAGCACCCTTAGCTTCGCCTCAAGTGCGCGACTTTCACCCACACACGTGCGCACATATGTACACCTGTTCTTTGCACAGTTGTGCACTAATGTGCAACTGTCTATGAAACAATTGCGCATCAATGCATAGCTTCCACCCTGATAAGTGCACACACATTCACACCTGTCCTCTACACAGTTGCGCACTGATGTGTAGCTTTCTGAAAAACAACTGCGTACAATGCATAATTGTCATCTTAACAGGCACGCATCTAATGCACGCATGTGTTTCCTTCCCTCGCACCCATATACGTAGTTATATCAAGAAAAACTTCACATTATATGCAGGAGATGGAATTATACCCGTGCATCTCAGCACGGGTATTCTTCCTTATCCCACGCATTAGTGGGCCCACCCCTAAACCTACCCTTGTATGAACCTCCATATGACCCCTATCTCAAAACTAGGAAATTCATGCTATGGAGGAGGATGGGACCACTAACCCAACTCTCACAACTCCTGTATCGGTTGACTCAAGCTCCTGTAATCTCTGAAACTCCTCCAAATACGCTTGTCAAATCACTATAGTGATAGGTGAGAATGAGGTGGCATTGTGGGCCCACCAGCCATATATAGTCCCTTTTTCCAAACTTCCACACTCAGTTATAGGAGCCCAGAGTCTCTATTTCCTGATCCATCTTCAACCAAGGGATCATGGTCTCTCCATATACACAGTCACGTTCCCCGGGTCACCATCTGAACTTGGCCCCGGGGGAGCATTTTTCTCACGTCACGTCCAGGTACGCATGCTCATGTTCAAAATGATCAAATAGCTATTATATGTCATTTATCATCAGATATTTTTCACGTCGGGTATTCGTTTTTAATGTTTGCAGGTACTCGGTCATCACAAATGGTGAAACCCCTTCAGATATATGTTCGACACTAGCATGTAATCATTCCCTCTGAATATCAAGTGCATCTCCAAGTCACAACCTCCGACGTTCACCTTTAGGGTCCTTACATCTGGCTTTGCAGTACCATCACCTCTACTAGATTTTGGTATGGTCAACCGGTAGCACTCTCCCCCACATGAGTTGTCCCATTCATAGTTCCCCTTGGAAATTTGACACTCATGCTTCTTTCACCCCCTAGGGATGGGAGTCTCGATAGGCTTATTCACTTCCAAGAATAAGCCACATATTTCTTCTCATCATCTTTCTAGATTTCCCAATGGACTCCTAAGCTATCTCATATTGGTTCTATTTTGATTGTCGCTCCGCAGTATCATTAACCCTCCATTTCTTCCACAATCAGTTTTCCCATCTATAAATTCCCCTCCATTCATTTACTTCATACAGAAACCAACCCATGGGGCCCCCACCCTCCACCAGTTATTATCGCAACTTGTGCTCTCACAGGCCAAGCCATCTCGCACTAGGGCACTCGTTTTTGTATCTGTACACTCATCCCAAATTATTCTTTATTTATTTGGTAATTGTAAAAAGCCTTTGTTTCCATCATTGACTTATCTTTTTGTCGTCACCCTTGATGACCCTCTTTTTCCCAACAACGTAACCCATGTCACCCTTGGTTGGGGAATCCACTCTCTTTTTCTCATTTTGAAATCGTTCACGAACCTCGAGTATCCCAAAGTCCATGTACCCATGATCTCTGTGTTTTTCCAGTTTGTCAATCCTATGGAACAATTTAACCCCATATCTAGTCATCCCCCTGACACTAGATATAATTTTACAGTTTCTTCCAATCATCCTCCAAACATACCCCAACCAATGGCATTCTTGAGTCTCACCACATATCAACTTCGATCATGTTCCCCATCAGTACCTGATTTCATCCCAATAGATTTCACAAAACCCTTTGCTTCTTGGAGTCGTGTCTCTCTTTCTGTCGACATCATCATAGTTTCCAGAAGGATGACAATATCTTGACTGTCATTACCTTTACAATGAGGAGTATTGGACAGCACAAAGTGAATCATCATTGCTCTTTCATTCCATTGACCCCCATAACATTCGACTTCAACAAAATCTCATGTTACGGTGGGCCTTACTATGTGACTATTACAGTTGTTTTATACCATCCGAAGACCCATAAATTTGTTAGGCCATCAATGCCTACGAATCATCGACACTTCTTACAGGAGTCCTTGCCTCTTTTCAGAGTATGTTCACCATTCATAATTGTCATCTGTTTTTATCAAACCACCCCGGAGGGAACTGTAGTTATCTACATCAGCATACAAATTCAATTATTTTCTTACATTTTTAGTTACATGACATGAGCATGCGACATTCCTGCCTTGTTTGTATATAAATTTCATTTTTTCTCCCTAGAGAAAGATTTGGGTCCCATAGTTTCCCCTCTCCCTTCAAAGGGTCACTCTTGGAGTTCCTCTTAGCACTCTTCATTACAATGGCACTCTCAGAAAAGTAAAAATTGATGTATTTTGGTTATACATATGCTCCTAACCTCACACATCAGGGGGCATCTATTATCACTGAAATTTTGTCTGCAACATTGCACACAAATGGTTACAGAAATACAACAATGCCAACAAAAATTAGTTCACATGCAACACCAAAATGAATTTCAAAAGGAAAAAACTATACAATTGGCCAAAAATTGACATGTGCAAACTCACTAAAGGAAGCGCGTGCACAGTGCACGGGCCAACAAAGCCTATAGAGCGCACAATGCGCCAAGTGCACGACTATTTATGAGAAAATCCATGCACCCCTGTGAACGATGCATTTATGGTTCTTGTCACCCCCCCCAACCACTTATGGACCATCTCCCAACTTGATTTGACCTCCACATCTGAGAAAAATCTGAATGGGGGATTGGTCAATGACCAAAGGGTTCTCTAGAGGGCCCCTTGTTCACACTAAGAACTAGTTGAATTTTTCCTTGAAGAAATGTTATAAATGGAGGCCATGGGTGCACTAAGAAACCAATATCTTCATAGTACTATTATGATACCTCAATTCTCCCTTGAGAATCATCTTTTCTCCTAGGAGTATTCAAGCATCATTGCAATAGGCCATTCCACTCACCTCTTGAGGGAATAGGCATTGATTTTCTTCATTATTTGCCATTTTTCTTCCATTGTAAGAAGATCTCTCCATTAGGGAACTCAAGAGCCCTCCCAAGGAGGAAGAGGGGATCCATAAGTCCTAATTTTTCTCTACAGTGTTTTTACAACTAATATAATTATCCATTGGTGGCATAATCTTGGTCATTGGTTGATTGTTTATCGTTCTAAGTTTCTTATGCAATCTAGTTTTTACTTCCTTAGTTGTTTTAGTTTGTTTATTTGTTTATTACATGTGTTTGGATTGTTTAACCCACTCACTAACTTATGTCTTCTCTAGCAGGCCCAACTAGGCATGCGAGTGCCATTGTTTTGCTCACCCAAGTGATGAAACAGGCACAACACCAACAAATACACATCATATGTTAGGATCTACGTCTACATGCACATAGCCAAAACCCTACCCAACTCCATTTCTCTTGCACATGAAGACACAGAGTGGATCTCGACCATTTATTATGAGCATGTTCCTCTTAGATGTCGAAAGTGCCATGAACACGAACATCTCTTCTGAGATTTTTTTCAAAACAAGCCTGCAATAGACCTCAAATATGAAAAAAACACAGATGAGGAAGGCTTCAAAAAGGTAACCAATCATTGTCAGCCAAATCAGAAGCCCCAATATGCATCCAAACCTCTAGGTCCACCAAAAAGAAACAAATTTCATGTTGTATCCAATCAAACCAAGGAAGAAGACAACAACAAGGAAGAGGAACAACTAGTTCCCAAAAGGCAACACAAGGAACCCGTGGAGAAAAAAGGAGGCGATTCAACCCAATATCCAAGAAACACCCACGTCAATACTCAAGACAGCCCATCCCTAACGTCCTCTCAAGAAATTCCATCCTTCCCAACAATTCAAGACCTTGTTGTTCTAATGGATGAAGAGATGGGGGATCTAGATCTGGGAGAGATAGATCTCCTAGGGATAGAAGATGCATTCAAAAATAGATATGTCTATGCAATCCCTCCAAGGCATATACACTTTCTCAAAGAATCCTTGAACAAAGACAGAATGTGAGCCCGACTGGGAATCCTGAACAACCCCCCAAATGATTCAAAAAAAGTAGGCAAGGATGCCAAATAAAAAGGGCACAAAACATACCTACAATGCATTGCCACCTTAGGATCTAGATTGGTTGACTCTAGGAAATATGCCCAAATTACTGTATTCTTCCCCTCTAACTCCCAATGTTCTCAATGAAATTCATCTCTTGGAATATCAGAGGAATCATCGGTCTTTGCAAGCATAAAATGATACAAAGAAAGGTTCTTTAGGAAAGACCCACAATGCTCATGATCCAAGAAAATAAAAGAAATAGTGATAATATAAAAGCCTTGTTGTAGCACCTTTGGAAAAACAGTGAATCCATTTCGTTTGACGTTGTTGGCACCTCCGATGGTCTAGCGATTGCTTGGAATCCAACATAAATCACTCTCAATGATTTCACAACCACCAGAAATTCCATATCAACCTCCTTCCATCTCTTAGGTACCGATGTGCATGGATTTATCACTAACGTATATGGCCCCCAATCATTGCATCAAAAGGACAAGCTTATGGACTTCCTGGACTAGTACAAACTAGATCATCCTAAACAGATGTAGATCATTCGGGGCAACTTCAATCTAATTACCACCCTTCGGTAAAACAAATGTGGGAACTGTACCCTCACTCAGGAAGATTGCATATTCAAGGACTTCATAGACAATAATGAAATGGTATATCCAGAAACCACCAGCGAAATCTATACCTAGAACAATTGATGGGGTGGCTCCTCTCAAATAGCCTCCCTCTTAGAAAGATTCCTAGTTTAAGAAGTGATAGCTACATCGGGAAGAGAACTTGGTGCCACTATTCTTCCTTCCAGTGGCTCAAATCATTGACCCATATGCATGCAATGGCACCTTAACAATAACACTCACTACTACCCCTTTATATTTGAGAAGTTTTGGTTAACTCATCCAAACTTCATGCTCATGAGAAGAAAATGGTGGTCCACTACCCACACCACAAGGTCCTCCAAAATGCACATATTTCAACAAAATATTAAAATGTTAAAGAAACATATGAAAACCTGGAACAAATCTACTTTCAGAAACATCTTCAGTTCCAAAATCAACTTGGAATAGGATATGGGGACTCTCCAACATTAGATCATCAGAGATGGATGTACAGAAGTGCAAGCCAAAGGGAAGAGGAACTCCAATCCCAAATAGAAGATAGGTGCAAACATGAAGAAATATTATGAAAGAAAAAGTCTAGAATATTCAGGATAAAAAAGGGAGATCGAAACATGTCCTTCTTCCACCGCTCCACTATACAACACAAAATGCACAACAAAATATCCTACCTCAAAAAAGATGACGGATCCAAGCTTGAAGCTCACAAGGATATTGAGAAAGAGTTGGTCTCATACTATGAGGATATTCTCACTAAAGAAAACCACTCCAGGGGGGAGGCCATCCAATTGGTCACCAACCAGATCCCTTGCCTATTCACCGAGCACCACAATGCCTCCTTAATGCACCCAATCACTTTACAAGATGTGGAAATAACATTCATTCAAATGAAGGAAGGAAAATGCCTTGGCTCGGATGGTTTCACAATCAATTTCTTTCACTCTTGTTGGGACCTATTGAAACAAGACCTTCTGGAGATAGTGGAGGAATCCCACCAAAAACAATGGGTGCTACCAGCTCTTAATGCCACCTTTCTCACCTTAATACAAAAATAAGAGAATGTTTCATCACCAAGTAAGTACCGGCCCATCACCCTTTATAATTCCATTTATAAAATTATCACAAAAGTTGTTGTCGATCGGTTAAACCCTCTTCTCCCTCTTCTCATCTCCCACGAACAAACTGGCTATGTGGAAGGTAGACAAATTATTGATGGCATCATTTTATCATATGAGATTATCCACTCTTTAAAAAATACCAAGAAGCCTGGTATGCTCCTAAAGCTCGACCTTTCCAAATATTTTGACCAACTAAGTTGGGAGTACATCGAAAAGATTATCCTCACTTTCGGTTTCATCTCGGACTAGGTGAGATGGATTCTCCCTCTTTTATCCTCAACCTTTTTCTCTATATTTCTCAATGGATTTCCCTCTAGTACCTTTTCACCCTCCAAAGGCATTCATAAAGGATACCCTCTCTCCCCTTTATTATTCAAGCTCATGGCTAAGGGCCTTGGTCGCCTTCTCAATAATGTGTGCTCAACAGTCTCTCTAAAAGGGATTAAAAAGGGATTATCCTTCACAACAATTAGCCCCTGACCCACCAACAATTTATTGATGAAAAATTGTTCATGACCTTTCCCTCCGTACAATAATCTCACTCTTTGCTTGACATCCTCAACACCTTCTCCAATGCCTCAAGAGCCTCTGTTAACCTCGATAAATCCCATATCTTCTTTTTCAATACCCCCCCACAACTCAAAGGAACATTGCTAGAATTCTAGGCTTCACCATCTCTTCCCTCCCCTCAAAGTACCTAGGTTCCCACTTTATTGACTCAACTCTCAAACACTCCACTTGGAAGGAACTCATCTACAAAATGACCCAGAAACTCTCTTCTTGAACCTTTTGTTCCCTCAATTTTGCAGGGTGACTTGTTCTCATAAAAATTGTTCTTCAAACCATGCCTTTGTACCTCTTCTCAGTTCTGGCTACCCCTAAATGGGTTCTCAAGTCTATCAAGAAACTTCAATGAACTTTCCTCTTGGGTGGAGAAAACAACACCCAAAAATGGGCTCTCATCAAATGGGATAAAGTTTTCTTTTCCAAATCCATGGGGGGCCTAGGTCTACAGGATCACACAAAGAACAATGAAATACTCAGTGTAAAAACTTGGTGGAGCTAGGTCTTAAATAGTTCAATCATATGGGCACAATTTCCGAACAAGAAATATGTAGCGGGATGGGACCCCCATAATCTAATCGTCTTGACTCAAAAAACACAAGGATCTCTCATATGGAATTCAATGAAGCTTCAATGTGATATCATGCAACACATAGCTCCTGGGAGATACATTACAAATCCCACGCCAATTTCTAGAGAGACTCATGGTAACAACTTCCGAGTCTAGAAATATTTCACAACCTACCCCCCAAGATACTCTTCCACCCTTGGGTAGCCCAAAGGTCAAGGATCTTTGGAAGACAGCTAGCCAACAAGATTTTAGGAAATGGAAATTGCTACAAAACCAACAATTACAAATGTCAGAAGAAATAATTGAGCATATCGAGCAGGATTTGCAAAAGCACAAAATCTGCATCTGTTAAGCCCTAAATAGTGGCTCATTACCCCTTAATTGGGGCATATTAAATTAGTAATGTTATTTTATTTATGTCGGCTTGATTCCATTAGTTGTAATTGTACCTCCTAGTCTTATATATATACCAAGGAGACATTTTCATTTGGAATCATCTTGTACTTGAACATTTATGTGATGTATAAGGAGGTTGCCCCCTCAAGGAGTCTTATTATCTAAAATCATCTATTTTTCAAGGCGTTGAGTACTTATTCTTAGGTTTTTCTATGCTATATTGATATTTGGTTCTTAACATATGGTAGTAGAGCTCAAGGTCTTGGGGTTTCGCTGCTACATCTGAGACACCTTGGCATTTTTGCTATAACTTTTTTTCTACAATGTTTCAGAAGGAACGACTTGGAGGATATTGAGTAGATGGATCAATACCCTGAAATATGGAAGCTATTCATAGAAATTAGTAAGGTATCTGTGGTAAAAAAATTCATTTGTTGGGTCATATTACATTTGTAGATACACCCTGTGGAAGATAGGGTATCTGACTAGTTCTATTGACTAGTCTCAATCAAGTGTTCCAGGTTAAACAATCATAACTTCTTCCTAGAGTATCTAAATTGATTGAGAGTGATTGCATTGGAAAATGGACAGTCTGTAGTATTTCTGGTACGTTTTTCATAATTTTATATCAATTATTTTGTGCGAGGAACGCTATACAAGTGAGATCTCCTAGAAAGGCCAAAAATCAACAAGTTGTGGGGAAGTTACCATAATTTCCACTTGGCACATCCAATTTTGATTCGACCTGTGGAACTATAGAGAAGAAATATCAGAGAACTACAAAAAAAAAAAAATCATACCCAGAATCGTCGAAACTTTGGAGATACAACAGAAGAAATATTGTCTAGCAAAACCACCTCAAAATCAAAATTCAAAAGTGATACTTAGCCAACATGCCACCCAAAAAGGGAACTTCTACACCAAATAAGCCTCCAGACAATCCTACTTGGACTCTTGATGAAGGTGAATAAATGCGTAGGGACATAAATGAATTAAAAAAGAATACAGTGACAAAACATGAACTACAAGGGATGATGGATTCAACTGAAGCTAAATTGGAGGCAATAATGGATACTAAAATGGATGGTTTAAAAAGGGATATCATGGAAGAATTGAAATTTTTCCTAATAGAGAGGACACCTGAAAGTGAAAATGTATCCCATGAAATTCATGATGAGGACACAAGGAAGATGAATCAAGAATGGAGAAACTCCAACTCTGGGTTGAAGACCAACCACGTTCCTAAGATCTATATGAGGAATTTTGATGGCAAGGACCCAATCACATGGATACTTTAGATGGAGCAATTCTTTGATCTACATAGCATGCCACATACACAAAAGGTACAAATTGCTTCTTTATATTTAGAACCCAATCAATTTGTATGGTATTGATGGATTTGTTCTCGCAAATCACTCTTCAGTTGGACAATTTTCACCAAAGAAATGATAGCACACTATGAGGATACAAGGAGAAATACCTTATTTAGCCAATTGATAAATCTCAATCAAAAGGGTTCAGTTATAGATCACATTGAGAACTTCCAAAGATTGAATATAAAGGTAACAAATATTCCAGATGAGCACTTGATTGATGTATTCATAGGAACTTTAAAGAATAAAATTCAACATGAGGTTCACCTTTGGGAAACCAAATCATTGGAGAATGCATTTAGGGTGGAAAGAAATGTTGAAAGTAAAAATATGGCTATGGCTACTAGAAGGACCAATCCTAACATCTATAGAAAGAATAATTCTCCTTCTTCTAAAACACCTCAACCTACAAGGTTGAGACCTCAACAATTGGAGGAAAGAAAAGAAAAATGTTTATGATTTAATTGTGACAGCAAGTACAATAAGGGACATAAGTGTGGTGAGAAGAAATTATTCTACATAGATTGTGAAGAGGAAGAAGAACAAGAACAAGAAACATCTCAAGATGAAAACTTAGAAGCAATTTCGTCTAAAGAGTTGACTCCCACGATATCGTGTAATGCATTGGCTTGAATTATCACTCCTCAAACCCTAAAGATCGAAGGATATATCAAAAAGAAAAAGGTAATAGTCCTAATTGATTTTGGTAGTACTCATAATTTCATTCACTATAAATTATCCAATGCTCTCGATTGCTTTGTATATCCAGCGCCAGAGTTTCAAGTAATGATTGCAGATGGAGGAACTATCAATTTATTAGGAAAATGCAATAACATCAATCTTACTATGGGGGAATATGTAATGAATAGTCCAATGATTTCTATACCCATGGGTGGTGATGATGTTGTACTAGGAATCCAATGGTTACAATCATTAGGAACAGTGGATTTTAATTTTCAAGAACGTTTAATGAAATTTTCATTGGAAGGAAAATAAATTGAGTTAAGAGGTATCACAGGGAAACCCAGTAAGGTGATAATCTCTAATGGCATGAAAAAATTATTGAAAAAGGGGCATCAAGGTGTTATTTCACAACTATGCTCACTAGATGTTCAAACAGCTAAGCCATCTATTCCTCTATATCTCTAAGGGATCATTGATAAGCATTCCAAAGTATTTGAAGATATTCCCAAAGGTATTCCACCCACTTGAAATCATGATCATGATATTCACCTAATTTCTGGGAGTGTTCTTCCTAACATCAGGCCATACAGATACCCTTATGCCGAGAAGTGTGAAATCAAGTGCATGGTTGAAGAAATGTTAGAGGTTGGCATTATTAGACCTAGCCAAAGTTCTTACTCTGCACTGGTGGTAATGGTATTCAAGAAAGATGGATCACGACGTATGTGTCCAGATTATAGAGAGCTCAACAAGATCACTATTAAAGATAAGTTTCCCATTCATGTCATTGATGATTTGTTAGATGAACTACATGGAGAAATCTATTTCACAAAGTTGGATCTTCGTTCAAGGTATCATCATATTAGAATGAAGGAAGAAGATATCCCAAAAACAACATTATGAACTCATGAAGGCCATTATGAATTTTTGGTCATGCCTCTTGGCCTTACAAATGCACCTTCCACATTCATGGAGTTGATGAATTCCATTTTAAAGCCCTTCCTTCAAAAATTTGTGTTAGTATTTTTTGATGATATACTAATATATAGAAAGTCTTGGGAGGATCATGTGCGACATGTTGACAAGGTGCTACAACTACTAAAGGAGTAACAACTATATGCCAAACCATGCAAATGTTTCTTTTGGGTGAAGGAGGTAGAGTATTTGGGTCATATTGTATCTCATGAAGGTGTCAAGGTAGACCCTAACAATATTAAGGCCATGATGGACTGGTTGATTCCGAAAACATTGAAGAATCTTAGAGGATTTTTGGGTTTGACAGGTTTCTACCGCAAGTTTGTTTGACACTATGGAATAATAGCAACACCTTCAACGACACTAACTAAGAAGGATGTGTTTTCATGGACTCCAGAGGCAAATAAATCTTTTGAACAACTTAAAGAGGTGATGTGAAAAGCTCTTGTCTTGACCACTCCAGACTTCACAAAAACCTTTATTGTGGAATGTGATGCCTCAGGAAATGGAATTGGTGTTGTCCTAATGCAATAAGGAAGGCCCCTAGATTTTGAAAGTTGACCACTCAATGGAAAGGACTTACGCAAACCCATTTATGAGAAGTAAATGATGGAAATACTACATGCATTGAAGAAATAACGTCCTTACCTAATAGGTAGGCACTTCAAGGTCAAAAAAGATCATGATAGTCTTAAATACTTATTGGAACAAAGACTATCTTAAGAAGAAGAACAAAAATGGGCGACCAATATATTGGGTTATGATTTTGAAATCATCTATAAAAAATGGAAGCGAAATGTTGTAGAAGATGCACTCTCAAGAAAGGATGAAGATGTTGAGGCCTTTCTCTATGTTATCTCAATCATCCAACCCAATTGGATAATAGAAGTAAGGGATGAATGGAAGAATGGAGAAAAAGTGTGGACTCTTATTCAAAGGTTGCATCAGGATTCTAGTGCATCAGATACATTTACATGGAAAAATGATTCACTATGGTACAAAGATCACTTATATTTATGTAAGAACTCCCAACTCAAACAAAAGATACTATTGGAATTGCACACCTCTCCAGTAAGAAGGCACTCAAGATTTTTGAAAACCTACCATAGGGTCAAGAAGGAATTTTTTTGGGATGGCCTTAAAACTGATGTTCAAGGGTTTATCGTAGAATGTTTGGTTTTCCAACAAAATAAGGTGGAAAAAATTAAGACCCCATGTATTTTACAACCATTAGCCATCCCAAGTCAGCGTTGGGAGGAGGTTTCCATGTATTTCATAACAGGGTTACCAAGGTCTAAAGGAAAGAGTGTCATCATGGTGATTGTTTATAGACTCACCAAGTATGCACACTTTTTTGCACTCTCTCATCCCTTCAAAGCCAATACAGTTGCCATTGCATTCATGGAGATAGTTCAAAAGCTACATTGCAGCCCAAAGATTATTGTAAGTGACAGATATCCCATCTTCACTGGACATTTTTGGACAGAATTATTTTCTTGTTTGGGTACTAAATTGCCTCATAGCTCATTCTATCATCCTCAATCTGATGGCAAAACTGAGATAGTGAACAAATGTATGGAAGGATACCTTTGTTGCTTTGTCTATGATAAACAAACACAATGTTTCAAATGGTTACCCTTGGCAGAATGGTGGTATAACACTTCCTTTCATACTACAACAAAAATGACACCATTTGTGGAACTCTATGGACACCACCCTCCTTCCATCACTTCTTCTCTAAAAGAAAAATCTAAGGTTCAAGCAGTGGAATATCACATCGAGCATGAAAAACAGGTTCTCCAAATATTAAAGGACAACCTGACCATGGCACATAATCACATGAAACAACAAGCAGATCAACATTGTAGTGAAAGAAGTTTTTAAGTAGGAGATTGGGTGTTTTTAGGACTACAACATGTTAGGATATCTAGACACTTAGGAGTTAGTTAAGATCTACTTGGTCTAATATGTCGTTAGGTAAAAGTGTGTTTCTTTAGTATGCATTAGTATGCATTTGTAGTTAGGAAATCTGACGGTCACGATATGTTCCCGACATA
>ML777246.1:1166661-1225350 GCA_009831015.1 Picea engelmannii | reverse complement strand
CCCAAGTTGTTCTTAAGGGGGGATGTTAGGATATCTAGACACTTAGGAGTTAGTTAAGATCTACTTGGTCTAATATGTCGTCAGGTAAAAGTGTGTTTCTTTAGTATGCATTAGTATGCATTTGTAGTTAGGAAATCTGACGGTCATGATATGTTCCCGACATATAGTGATCCGACGGTTCATACTCTCCTTGATCTTAATGACCATCGATCCGTGGCTTAACACCTGATTGGTCCATGATCTCTATTTAAAGAGAATGGAGGGTCATTTGTCGATGATCGATTGTGAGAAACTCTCTTGTAAAATCTCTCTGTAATCTTTTTCTTTGCATTAATAAAATGCTCCAAGTGGTCGCGTTGGCTGGGGCCGTGGATGTTTCCCCGTAGGGGTTTTACCACGTGAAAACATCGGTGTGTTGATCTTTGATTTGGTTATGTGAGTGGTTACTGAAGGTGTTCATACTCTGTTGGAATACTTGTGTTGTCGAACACAACAATACAAATAGATGTCCCTCAAGCAAGCCAAGAAGGATAATAAATTATCACCAAATTACTATGGCCCTTATAAGGTCTTGAAAAATATTGGTACTATGGCATACAAATTGGAGTTGCCTGCATCTTCACGAGTACACCCAGTTTTCAATGTTTCATGCTTAAAGAAGGTTATAGGTGACAAGATCCTAGTTCAAACTATATTTCTAGAACTTGATGAGGAAGGAAAAATCATATTGGATCCTGAAGCCATCACTGACCCAATAATTCGCCAGTTGATGAATAGATACATTTCAGAGTATCTCGTTAAATAGAGGAAACTACCGGCTGAATATTCCACTTGGGAAGATGATTATTTTATACAGAAGCATCCAAAGTTACTTAAGCATTGCAGAAAACACTTGTCTCAAGGGTAGGGGCATGTTAAGCCTTAAAGAGTGGATCATTACCCCTTAATTGGGGCATATTAAATTAGTAATGTTATTTTATTTATGTTGTCTTGAGTCCATTAGTTGTAATTATACCTCCTAGTCTCCTATATATACCAAGGAGACATTTTCATTTGGAATCATCTTGTACTTGAACATTTATGTGGTGTATACGAAGGTTTCCCCCTTGAAGAGGCTTATTATATGAAATAATCTCTTTTTCAAGGCGTTGAGTACTTATTCTCAGGTTTTTCTATGCTATATTGATATTTGGTTCTTAACAACATCTTCTAGGACCCTAACAAAATCATATGGGGGTATATTCCAAAAGTGTTGGAGTTACTTCACACACACCTAGGATTTATTTTTCCTAAGGTTATTCCTTGTTTATTAGTCATAATTATTCATTATCCAGTCTCCTATATTTTAGGGGAGAATATTCCACCTGGAGAATATTCTCTTTCAGTTGACACTTTAGTTTGACTAGTTGAGGTGAGTTTAGATGTTAAATTGGGATCATCACTATGAAACATTGGAATCATCACCATGCTAATTCGACCTTGCCTTGGTATCATCACCAGAGTGGTGCGTTATCCTTGATTCCCTGAGTTAACTCCTCACTACTCTTTGTTCAGTCAGTTAACTGAAGACTAGTTGACTAGTTAACTCAACTAGGTGGTAGTTCACTCCCGTAGCTGCCTAAGAGACTAGAATAGGTGGCAGTTCACTACTGTAACTACTGGTGTGTGTCTAGATCACTCTAGACCACCCATATGGTGCATTGGTTCACCTCAATTCGAACTCATTGAGTTATACAAAGTATATCATGTGTAAATTATTCATTATTCACAACGGTTAATGAGAATTGTTCCATTCTTTCTCTCCTTCTTCTTTCTACATTTCTCTATGAAAATGTGTGTATTAATTTTTAGCTAGATATATTATGTGTAGGTTCAACACATTTACATGGTATCAAGCCGATGGATTGCTAAGAAAAATCTACACCAAAATGTTTTGCAAGTACAAAAGATTGAAGACAGCAGAAAGATGGAATTCCAAAAAGAATTCATTCTTACACCTTACAACTATTTTGCATGGAAGGAGAAAATATCCATACATCTCCAGTATAGAGGGTTGTACAGGTTAACCATGAATACATATCTAGAGCTGACATCAGCCATAGAAAAATCCAAGTACTTAAATCGCATGGATGAGGCACTCGGAACAATTTGCAGTCTTATTTCTCCCGATCTCCTTTTTCATATATCTTCATGTAAGACTCCCAATGAAGCCTGGACCATATTGGAAGGGATCTTTGGTAAATAGGATGAGATGAGGGGACACATGATAGAGGTGGATATTCTCACATTGAATCCAAAAAGCTTCGAGAATATCCAAGGTTTCTTTACAAAATTCAAGGATTTACTGTCGCAACTCAAAGCTTGGGGGGTTGATAAATCAAAGGAGGAGAAACAAATGGTTCTCACCATTCTCTCCAAGCTTGGTCCTGAATTTTTTGTATTCATATATACATTCCATACTGTCAGATTCTCCTCTAGAACCACCTGGAAGATGCCTTCTCTTAAGGACTTTATCGAATACCTGACACAAGAGCAAACCAAGTTCATCAACATCAGCACAATCAAAGGGCCAAGGGCACATGCACTCATTGTGCATGATGGCAGCCAAAAATATCAGAAATATAAATATAAAGATAAGCGGAAAGCTCATTCACATACAAAGAAGGAAAGGGTACACAAAACCATTCACCGATGCCTCCGGATCCAAAGGAGAAAAGGGAAGAAAAGGAGAGAAATGCAGGTACTGTCACAAAGGATTCCATTTAGAATCCACATGCATGAAAAAACAAATATATCTGATGTCTCAAATACTTCAGAAAAAAAACCTTGGATATCGCATCCTTGAGGGTGCAAAGAAGAAGAAGACAGAAGATCTGAATTCCAAGAAAGGAAATTCTAGCCATGCCTTGATTTCCATCAACTCCTCTCTCGATGCTTGGATCGTACATTCAGGAGAATCACATCACATGGTTGCCTCAGAATCAGTATATTCTTCATTGGATGCATGCAAAGGTCCTCCTATTCTAATGGGGGACAACTCTTCTGTCGAAGTCACCGGCAAAGGAAGGATTGAACTCACCAATGGAAGCTTCGAGAATGTGCTACATGTTCCCAAACTTTATGTCAACCTTCTCTCCACATATCAGATGAGAAATTCTGGCACCGGAAAGAAAGTCGTATTCACACCAAATGTTGTGGAAATCTATGACATGCAAACCAACTCCAGGGTTTCTACCGGTGAGTAAATCATCAGTCGAGATTGTATACATTTTCTAAATTCATTGAACCTGATTTTTCTTTACTGCTTACTCATGCTGATGAAAGTAGTAGGATATGGCATGAAAGGTTTGTACATTTGAATTTAATATACATGAAACAACTTAGCAAGCACAGATTAGTTGATGGTCTACCAGACATCCATTTCTCCAAGGGAGTATGTGAGCGATGTGTTCTCGGAAAACACCCTCAAGAGAAATTCGACAAGGGAAAGTCTCAGTGAGCTTTCGGATCTTTAGATCTGATCTACAGTGACCTCATCGGTCCTTTTCCACATCCATTGATCATAAAAGCGAGGTTTTTTTCTCATTTTTGTTGACGATTTCTCACGTTTTACTTGGATATACTTTCTCATGAAAAAATCTGAGGTCTTTCAACACCTCAAAGATTTCAAAGCCTTGGTTGAGACACAGTCCGAAAAGAAGATCAAAGACTTCTGAACTGATAATGGGGGAGAGTACGTAAATAATGAGATCCACAATCTTTTCCATGAGGTAGGGTCTCAATTGCATCATACAGTTCCCTATACTCCATAGCAAAACGGAGTTGTTGAGCAGAAAAACCGATCTCTAAAGGAGATGGCATCTTGCATGTTGCATGCAAAGTCATTACCACAGATACAATGGGCCGAAGCACTTAACTATGAAACATACATCCAAAATAGATCTCCCCATATATCTATCAAGGATAAGACCCCCTACGAGGCTTGGAGCGGCCTCAAAC
This sequence comes from Picea engelmannii, assembly GCA_009831015.1. NCBI lineage: Eukaryota > Viridiplantae > Streptophyta > Pinopsida > Pinales > Pinaceae > Picea > Picea engelmannii. Next base: position 1,221,351 of record ML777246.1, on the reverse strand, counting down.
TGGAAGTGACCCACTTTCACATTTTTGGTTCTCGTGCATGGGCCCAGATTCCCTCTGAAAAGAGGAAGGCACTTGATCCACAGAGCACTGAGTGCATTTTTGTTGGATACCCTGATGGTGTGAAGGGATACAAAATTATTGATCTTTCCTTGGACCAGCTCATCATTGAGCGTAGTGTCCAATTCGAGGAAAGTGTCTCGCATGTACCTCAACAACCACATGCATACACCTTCACTCTTCCACCTGTCTGAGATGATGAGCATGCACATGCCAAATCTTTTTCAAACGCGAGTTATGATTCATAGGACTCATATGATTCAGATTTAGATTAAGAGTCAGTATAGTCAGATGCAGAGTCAGAGCATCAGGATGCAGTTGCAGAGCCAGAGCAGAGGCCCAAGTGGGCAAAAACTACTCTTCAGGATGCAGGGGATCTCGTCGATGATCCAACCGATACTAGGAGGACTCGATCTGATTTCGAGGAGCCTCTTGTTGCACTCACTGCCACTAAACCATTTCCTTCGAGGCATATTTTGTTGGTTCAGTCTTCAGATCCACAGTCTTATGGCGAGGCTGCTAGAAATACCTTTTGGGAATCTGCCATTGTTGAGCCTCTAAATTGACATCCCCATTACCATAGTATACCCCTCATTTATACCTTTTTGGCCTACCTAAGCTTGGATCAATGATAAAGAACCCTACCTCCAGTCACTGATAAGGTCATAAGGTAAAGTATAATTGAATTCATGCATTTTGTGGTTTATTAAGCTAGGATACTAAATATTCCATGTACTAATGTTTAAAATTTCCATGTGTAGCCTTTGACCTTTGGATGAGTCCAACACTTCTATGACAGCTCATCCATCCGATACTTATGCGCCAAATTTCCACTGTCTGAATCTGATACCAAGTGCACCTTCTGTTTAGATCTGGTACCCACAGACCATTCATTGTCACGATCTAGTACCAATGACCGCAGACTGTTCTAGTCCAATACCAACCAATTGCATATTGTTTGGATCTGGTACTATCTACCGAATCTCACCTGTCATGATCTGGTACCAATACATGAAACATAGTATGGTAAGATTGCCTCCATATTGTGCCCAAGATAATTGTTGAGTGTTTATGAAATCATCAAAGTTCTAGCAAGACTATGTTACGCTAGTTTGTTTATTGCTTCATCCTCATACACTCTGTGTCATGAGGATGAAGCTTAAAATATGTAACCAAATATATAAATTTGACAATTGATGATCTGCTAAAGATTTCACCTCCTTGTGTTTCACGACTAAGACTGTTTAAATAGTCATGGCAAGGGTGGTGGAAGTAGTAGAGAGATAGAATAACACAACATGTGAAGCAACGTTGCATATTGTATAACATATCCTGAGTTGAAGTTTAATAGAAGGATGTCATTTATTTCCATGTCTTGATCATTTATGAATGTGAGTTGAGTTGTTAGTATAGTTTCATGTTTTGAGGTTTTGAGTAAGAGTGATGTGTGGATTGAAGGCCAACTTATTTTAGACTCCAGTCGCTGACCTATTGAAGCGGAAAGGGCCCACCGCCCAACAAAGTTTAGCATCCTTATATATTAGTGTTAACATTTGATTTCAATAGTATAACTGTTAGATTAGTTGAATCTTTGATTCTTTCAGATAATAGAAGTATAGTTCAGTTTAGGATTTCAATTACATGATTTCTTAGAAGATCTTTATTTACTCTATTTTTGCATATGCTCTATTTCTATTCTTATGAATTTGATTTTGCCTAATGGACATGGATGTTGGCAGCAGTAGTCAAATATATTTGGAAAGGAACTAGTGAATTTCACAATAGAATATTGTGAACCACAACATATTCAATATATTGGCTATTGAACTACCTATTCTATGTCTTGATGATTGATGTGTGATTTCCCTTTCAGAAGTGTGATTGCATAGTTATCTTTCTGGGTCAGATAACAGATTTGATCTGTCGAAGAAATCCATCTCGTATTTTCATGTGCCCCAATGGAGTAGATAGCTTCTCTGTGAAAGACAACCAAAGTGTGTTTCAATTTGCTTCTTAATCTAGATTATTTCTATACTCGTGACATTAGAATTACCTTTCTTACTGGTGTCTTGTAACTCTGTTGATTACGAATCCAAGATTGATAATTAATGAGTGAATTATACTAATCATATAAGCAGCACAACATTTTGGCTCTTGCAGCTTAATGAGCTGGATGAAATTAGGCAAGAAGCACTTCAAACAACCACCCTCGTTCAAGAGAAGAGAATAAAATGGCATGACAAGTATCTTAAAAAGAAAAAATTTCAACCGAGAGATTGGGCCTTGTTGTATGACAACAGGTTCAGGAACTTCAAAGGCAAGTTAACTACTCATTGGTTAGGACCTTATGAGATTGAAATTGTCTATGATAATGGTTCAATCAGAATAAAGACAATTGATGAACATCATACGCCCCTACTCGTGAATGGGAACCGATGGAGAATTTATAACAAACCCCTGTCAAAAGAGGAATTTCTTACATGTGTGCTACAGAATTCAGATATGCAGGTGATAAGTAAGGAAGGAGATCTTCCTACTGATCCACATTGATTGATTGTTTTACTTTTTTTAAACTTTTGTACATAGGTGTGGACTGTGTTTTGTTAATAAGTTGAAGGTAACAATGGATTCTTACCTCCTTTGTTTTCACATTTTTAGATTTATATAATTTATTTGATTCTTCATGAACTTGCTAAAACATCAATTTGCAGGCATCAACAAAATTTTGTTCTGGTCCGGTACCAGCAGTTCTAATCCAGTACTAGAAATTTTGTTTTGGTCTAGTACCAGCAGTCCTGTGCTGGTCCGGTACCATAAGTTTGTCCTTATATGGTACTATCAGGACACATCACCTAATTGACAAGAATGTTATGCTTATATCAATATCATATGTCAATTAATATGAAGTGTGAATCCATGCAGTAACCTCTTAAGCTGGAACCAAGGAGTCGAATGCAGCATCAAATGGTAGCTCTTATGAAGCAATAATTTCTTTTGGTTGTGTTTCTAGTTAAAAGGGAGTATTCCTAATTTCTTTTGGTTCTGTTGCTAGCTAACAATAAATATTTTAATTTCTTTTGGTTCTGTTGCTTGACAAAGAAGACATAATATTTACCTATGTTGTTAAAGGAACCATGCTTAATCTAATTCAAAGTCTAGAGGTTGCCTTTATCTAGTATTTCAACATGATTAAAGGGATAAAAGTATATTATCCTATAAGTAACCATTTCACCCTAACTAGACTTCAACAGTAATCATTGGATTATCTTTATTAAAGAGTAGCATATGAGTATATGAATTCTCTCTGTCATGGGCACACTAGGAAAACTTTTATGGAAGAGGATGTATCCGTGCCCTAAGGTAACTTTAGTTCATTCTCTTATGGACAAACTTAGACAAATCATACATCTGGATCATTCTAAAAATTTACATACATAAGTTTATTTTTTTCTTCAGACAAATATGTAAAGACATTCAAATAAGAGAATATACCTTCTAACCCAATAGCATCCCAGCCTGTAAAAGGGTTTTCAGACGAGCCTCCCCTATCACCATGCAAAATCACTCTTTAACAAAAACTAAAATAGGTGACTATCGACAAGAAGCCTCTAACGGAAAAAAGGTTTAAGAGACTAACCCGTCGGGATACTGAACAGGTCTGTTGGCAGTGGGTACCAATATGTGGCATGACTAGGTAAACCCATCAGGGTACTGAACAGGCCTATTGGCAATGGGGCATTCTGTCTGGGGAAGGTATGTCTCTCACTAATTATCACAACTACCCCACCGGAGTACTGAACAGGCTTGCTGGCAGTGGGTTCTGGTTAAGAAATGTCTCATTTATACTTGTCTGATTGAAAAAATCACTTTTGTCATAAAAATGAATACTACAAACAAAGGTCACTATTGACACTTATAAGATACAAAATCCATATTAATAAACAAAATGAATACTACAAGCAAATGTCCATTTGAGAATTACCCTAAGTCAACTTTATCGATGTGACATCTAAATCCTATATTATCTAGGAAGGAAACTTCTTAAGAGTGGAGCCTTGACTAGAGAGTCTAATCTACTTATACTATGAAATTTATCCATAACATCTAATGATAGTAAATCTCTGAAGCAAGTTAGGTTGGATCTGTTCTTCTGGAAAAATATAAAAACCTCCCTGTCTTAAGTGTTGAATGTTGCCCTTGTCAATAAGTCATCAGAAGAAAGTAAATTTCAATTTTTAAAAGGCATGGGATCATATGCTAGGTGATAAATGTACTTTTGGAATTTGATTTGGTTTCTCATCTCTTATCAATTTTCTTCCATTGTGACACAGTGTGTCAGGTCTTTTTGCATAAGGATATGCAACATCCTTGGCATGGGGGAGGGTCAAAGAGCCCTTTCAGGACTCTTTTTCAGACTCTCATCTCATCTTCATAGATCATCATGTCCACCGTACAACCCTGTAGAACCAAACACAAAAGAAGAAACTCAATACACACACAGAATAAGAAGTTTCATAAAGTACAGGAAATTCCAGTACTAAGCTTCCAAAAAACTCCAACCTAAAAAGATGAACTCTGACAATCTGCAAGATTCAAATACAAAGGAATTATCATATGCTATGGGTATTGGTTATGCAATGGTAAAAGCAAAGGTAACATGGTATTATTTACTTTCCTTTTCTTATGAAACTACAATAGGTATGAAAATGTATACTAGATCTTGTGACCTTAGTATTAAAACCAGGCACCTAAATTTCACTTCCCTCATACCCATATGCTTAGCCTTAATCAATTCCCTCACCACATAAGCTCTTTAAAAGATGAGGGAGGACAAAATCACATCAAATGTGTGAATGTGGGGATGAACTGAGATGAGTATGCCTAGTAATGATGAGCCACGACCCTAAACCAAGAACGTGCTTCATCCTTAAAACCATCATGAATCTATCTCATGTCATGTTGCACGATTCAACACCAAATTCGCCGCTTAGGGATCCAATCGCCTATCCCAAAAAACAATGATGTTTTGATACCAAACGTATCGTCCCCATTATTGCACTAATGGGCAGAAATGAAATGGCTTATCTAGGTGGTGAAGCCATCTAGATGAGCCTCATCTTGTCTTAATTTTTCTTTGCAACATCTTTACTTAAACTCACCGTTTGAATTATTGAATCCATCACCATTTTTCCTACTGTTACCCATCTCTCTCCATTTTTAGAGCCTTCTCCTCCCTGCAATATCCGGTACCAAACCCTTACGCTCACAACTGACTAAACCCTTGCGCTACAACCCGGTTTTCACTTACAGTTTATAAAGATGGTTGTAAGTAGACATGAACCAGTCTTCCAAATTTATAGGGAGAGTGAGGAGTTCCAGTTATGTAGATATAAGTATGCTAAAGCGGGATGAATGCCATTTTTAAAGAAATTCACAGGTTTTCACGAGAAGGTATCTCATGCATTTATTCAGAGTTACGATGGAGAGATTGTGCACATATGCAATCTGCAGCTAACAATCAATGAAGCAACCTTAAGGGAAGCCATGGGATTACCTATAAGAGGAGCCAAGTATTTCAAAGGAGTAGGAATCAATAAGGAAATGTGCCAACGATTTTTGAAGGAAGACCATCAACACCCTGATTGGAAAAAGGGGATTTCTAGAAACTATATCAAGGAAGAATATCATCCAATGCTTGCTAGTCTTCAACGATTCCTCACTTGTGAGGGAAAGTATGTTGTAACCTTCTTATTTCATATTAGGCTTTTGTTTCACTTTGAAGGAGGTCATAAAATTGACTTCCCATATTTTTTATGGATGAGCCTGAACAAGATGGTAAGAGGTGTCAAATCCCTATATAAAACCGAGAAGACTAGCATTTATCATCAGGGTCTTATCAAAATGCTAGTTATACATGAGATCAGGAAGCAAGGGTTTAGTTAGAAAACCCTCACCACTCAACACCTTTCCACAGAAAAAAAACCTGTAGAAGAAGCCCAACCTGCTCCAGATGAAGATAAGGAACCTAAGGATAAAAAGGGAAAGAAAGACAAGGCAAGCCCATCATCCTCCAGAGCAGTAAAGGATAAAGATAGTAAACAAGTAAGGCCCTCTTCCTCAGATAATACGACTCTTAAAAGTCAAGAATCAAAAGGTAAATCCAAATTAGTGGAGGAGACATCAACAGTAGCACTTAAGGAGAGGGGTCGTACGTCCAAATACTTGAGGAAAGAGAAGAGTAGCTCAAAACATAAAGATGAGAAGTCTATAGAATAATCTCATGTAACCATTCCACAAACAAAGAAGAAGAAAAGAAAGCTTATGAGCACCTCTGATCCATTACCCCCTTGTAAAAGAACCACAAGGAGCATGGCAAAGAAAGTAAAAGCAGTCGTCAGTCCTCATACACATGAAAACCCAATAGATATTACCTCCCCTTCCTTAGACCTATCAGTCCAGGATGACATCCCTAGCTTGACTGGGAAACAAGCTACTATTGATTTGTGTAGGATGAGGGAGGAAGTGGAGGAAAGAGAATGCATCCAGCCAGAGACAATGGGGTCAATGAAGACCTTGACAAAAGAACAGATGAAGAAGAAGATGAGGGAGCTACAAAAACAAAACCAGGAACTCAAACAAGAAGTGAAGGAATACCAACTACTGGATAGGTATATCAAGAAGGAAAATGAGAAACTGAAGGAAACCAACCAACAAATCCAAGATGACCATGAAGAAACTTCTAATAAGCTCAAGAAGGTACTAATACTCTTGCAATACACTAGGGTCATAAAAAGGGAGCTGAAAGCAGATGTCTCAGCTATCAACATCATTGATCCATAGGAGTAAAGAGAATGGAGTCTCAAGTTTTGAAATTTTTGAGTATGTTTCAGTTGCATGAGGACATGCAATGATTTTGGCAGGGGGGAATGTTGAGCCTCTAAATTGACATCCCCATTACCATATTATACCCCTCATTTATACCTTTTTGGCCTACCTAAGCTTGGATCAATGATAAAGAAACCTACCTCCAGTCACTGATAAGGTCATAAGGTAAAGTATAATTGAATTCATGAATTTTGTGGTTTATTAAGCTAGGAGACTAAATATTTCATGTACTAATGTTTAAAATTGCCATGTGTAGCCTTTGACGTTTGGATGAGTATAACACTTCTATGACATCTCATCCATCTGGTACTTATGCACCAGATTTCCACTATCTGAATTTGGTACCAAGCACACCTTCTGTTCAGATCCGGTACCCACAGACCATTCACTCTCACGATCCGGTACCAATGACCGCAGACTATTCTAGTCCGCTACCAACCAATTGCGTATTGTTCGGATCCGGTACTATCTACCGAATCTCACCTGTCACGATCCGGTACCAATACAGGAAATAGAGTATGCTAAGATTGGCTCAATATCATGCCCAAGATAATTGTTGAGTGTTTATGAAATCATCAAAGTTCTAGCAAGACTATGTTAAGCCAGTTTGTTTATTGCTTCATCCCGATACACTTCATGTCGTGAGGATGAAGATTAAAATATGTAACCAAATATATAAATTTGACAATTGATGATCTGCTAAAGATTTCACGTCCTTGTGTTTCATGACTAAGACTATTTAAATAGTCATGGCAAGGGTGGTGGAAGTAGTAGAGAGATAGCATAACACAGCATGTGAAGCAACGCTTCATATTGTAGAACATATCCTGAGTTTAAATTTTATAGAAGGATGTCATTTATTTCCATGTCTTGATCATTTATGAATGTGAGTTGAGTTGTTAGTATAGTTTCATGTTTTGAGGTTTTGAGTAAGAGTGATGTGTGGATTGAAGGCCAACTTACTGTAGACTCCAGTTGCTGACCTGTTGAAGCGGAAAGGGCCCAGCGCCCAACAAAGGTTATCATCCTTATAGATTAGTGTTAGCATTTGATTTCAATAGTATAACTGTTATATTAGTTGAAGCTTTGATTCTTTTAGATAATAGTAGTATAGTTCAGTTTAGGATTTCAATTACATGATTTCTTAGAAGATCTTTATTTACTCTGCTTTTTCATATGCTCTATTTCTATTCTTATGAATTTGATTTCGCCTAATGGACATGGATGTTGGCAGCAGTAGTCAAACATATTTGGAAAGGAACTAGTGAAGTTCACAATAGAATATTGTGAATCACAACCTATTCAATATATTGGCTATTGAACTACCTATACTATGTCTTGATGACTGATGTGTGATTTCCCTTTCAGAAGTGTGATTGCATAGCTATCTTTCTGGGTCAAATAACAGAGTTGATCTGTCGAAGAAATCCATCTCATATTTGCATGTGCCCCAATGGAGTAGATAGCTTCTCTGTGAAAGACAACCAAAGTGTGTTTCAGTTTGCTTCTTAATCTAGATTATTTCTATACTCGTGACATTAGAATTACCTCTCTTACTAGTGTCTTGTAACTCTATTGATTACGAATCCTGAATTGATAATTAATGAGTGCATTATACTAATCATATAAGCAACACAACAACCATGCAGGAGGCGTACAACTCCCTCCTCGAGAACCAGACTTGGGATCTGGTTCCCCTTCCTTCTGGGAGGAAAATTGTCAGATGTAGATGGGTCTATAGGACCAAGAGTGCGGCGGATGGACAGATCAGTAGATACAAATCTAGCCTTGTCACCAAAGGCTTTTAGTAGGTTCATGGTATTGACTATGATGAGACCTTCCCTCTAGTAGCAAAGATGAATTCCATATGATTGGCACTTTCCATTGCAGCAACCAAGGGATGGGAATTCCATCATATGGACATGAAGAATGCATTTATTCATGGTGATCTCTCTGAGTTGATCTACATGGAGTAGCCACAGGGATTTATGCAGGACTCATGTTTGATCTGTCGACTGAAGAAGTCACTTTATGGCCTCAAGAAGGCTCTGAGGGCATGGTATGCCAAGATGGACTCCTACCTATTGTCATAGAACTTTGTACGTTGTAAATTAGACCCAAATGTATACATTATAAGGATGATTGATTCACTTCTACTTTTAGTTCTGTATGTCGATGATTTGTTGATCACCGGTTGCTCAACTTCAGTGATTGTTGCAGTCAAGAGGATTCTTCATGACAAGTTTATGATGATGGGCATGGGTCCACTACACTTCTTCCTTGGAATTGAGATCAGTCAAGATGCATCAGGCATCAAACTGTCTCAAGACAAGTATGCACGTGATCTCCTTGAGAGATTTCACATGACAAACTACAAGTCTACTCTGAATCCTTTCCTATCAGGAATCAAACTTAAGGATGGTGGAGAGACTCCATTGGTTGACAGCACAATGTACAGACAACTAGTGGGGAGCTTGTTGTATCTCACACATTCCAAACTAGACCTCTCATATGCAGTTGGTGCAGTTTCCAGGTTCATGCAGGAGTCACATGAGATACATTGGAAAGTTGCAAAGTGTATCCTTCGATACGTATAGGGCACCATCACCTTTGGGATTCATTATGCAGAAGACTCTACATTACATCTCATTGGCTTTACTGATTCTGACTGGGCTGGTGATAGCATTGATTGCAAGTCCACATCTGGTTACTCACTCAGTCTTGGTTCGAGGCCTATCTGTTGGTCAAGCAAGACACAAGATGCCATTTATCTATCTTCAGTTGAGGCATATTACAGATGGGTAGTTAACATAACCATTCAGGCTATGTGGCTACAATATTTTCTCACTAAGTTGGGCATTCAGTTTCATCTATCGAGCATCATCTAGTGTGACAACCAAAGCACTCTGAAGTTCTGCAAAGATCCAGCTCAGAGGCAGTGGATGAAGCACATCAAGATCCACATGCACTATATCCGAGACTTAGTACATGAGGGGATCATCGACTTACAGTTTTGTCCTTCAGCAGAACAGATGGAAGACATTTTCACTAAGACCTTCACTGAGCAGAAATTTCATTATCTGCGAGGTCGTCTTGGACTGAAGGACACAGTTGCCTAGAAATTGCAGTTCTTCTTTTTACATACATTGTACCTGGAGGGGGGGGGGGNCCATGAGGTTTTCCCTCTTTCCTCACTTTATTTTCAGTGTATCTTTTGTACTTGGGTACCTAACATGGCCTCGTTGCTGGGACCCAAACTTTATTTTCACCATAGTGATGTTGACGGGGGGTGTTGGAGTTACTTCACACACACCTAGGATCTATTTTTCCTAAGGTTATTCCTTGTTTATTAGTCATAATTAGTCATTATCTAGTCTCCTATATTTTAGGGGAGAATATTGCACCTGGAGAATATTCTCTTTCAGATGACACTCCAGTTTGACTGGTTGATTTGAGTTTAGATGTTGCATTGGGATCATCACTATGCAACATTGGGATCATCACCATGATAATTCTACCTTGCCTTGGTATCATCACCAGAGTGGTGCATTAGCCTTGATTCCCTGAGTTAACTCCTCACTACTCTCTGTTCAGTCAGTTAACTAAAGACTAGTTGACTAGTTAACTCAACTATGTAGCAGTTCACTCCTGTAACTGCCTGAGAGACTAGAATAGGTGGCAATTCACTCCCGTAGTTGTTGATGTGTGTCCAGATCACTCTAGACCACCACTATGGCACATTGGTTCACCTCAACTCTAACTCATTGAGTTATACAGAGTATATCATGTCTAAATTATTCATCATTCACAATGGTTAATGAGAATTCTTCCATTCTTTCTCTCCTTCTTCTTCTTTCTCCAATTCTCTCTGCAAATGTGTGTATTATTGTTTAGCTAGATCTATTCTATGCAGTTTCAACACATTTAAAAAAAGCAATATTCACAGTTAAATAATCCTATTACCTCCTCATTCCTACTCCACCAGAATCGGTGGATCCTTATTGGTCCAAACATTGAAATCTATGAACGTGGCCTAATATTTTGATCTTCCTCTCATTGGCTCGACACATGTGTTTCTTAACATGGGACAATATTCTTAAAATAGGCTTCTTGTTCCTTTTCGCTGCACCCTTTGTCTAATCCATGAGGAAACCATCGATCACCTCCTAGACAATTTCCCCACCTCTAGTCGACTCTGGGACAACATAGTCATCTTATGCAGAAGATCTGATCGAGTTCGTGGATATATAGTCCAAACTCTAAAAACCAGGGCTGGTGATCCTTACCACAATCCTATTCTCAATTTCTTTTGGAAATTCATCCTAGGTTTCATTGTTTGGAATGTTTGGAAAGAACATAATCATTGAATATTTGAAAACAATTCATCCTCTAAAGATCTTCTTTAGACGACTTGTTGAAACAAACTTCTAGAAATGATTCATCTCCACCCATGGACTAAACAGGTCTTCAAAGAATCTCAAAATTAGTCTACAATATTACATATATGGGACATCTCTATTTCTCCTCATGAGGGCTCCACCGCTCAAAATACCAAGCCTCCCTCTAGTCCTCACCTTTGGAGTAGTCCTCCAGGCTTCATCAAACTCAATTTTGGCAGGGCTTCAAAAGGTAATCTAGGTCCAGCTGGTTTTGGTGGAGTCTTTAGAAACAATTCAGGTAGAATCCTTTGAATATTCTATAGAGCCATAGGTCATGACAAAAACAATTTGTTTAATACCCCTGTTTTGAGCCCCATATTAAAAAATGCATTTTGTTAATTTATGAAAGGCCAAAGTGCCCAAACAATTAAAAGAGGTCAGTGTGCCTAGGAAATGTAACTTTTTTTTATCATTATTAATAATAAATACATCATTGGCTTCTATATGAATAAGGACAAGAGTTATAGGGGGCTATGATTCCACAAGAGAGGGGGATAGAGGGGATAAGTGTTTATTTTATATTTTTGTTTCCCCTTTTTTGTTTTAATGGAGAATATATGTTACATGAGCTTCTTGGGGGAAGGCCATGTGGTTATTTAATTCCAATAATTATATAAACCCATATTTGGTTTGTTTGGGGGTTCACTCATTCACTCACTCACTCACTCACTCACTCATTGTTCATTTTTCTTTGTTCACATTGTTCATTATGTTATCTCTCCATTCATTCTTTCACCGAATCTTCATTCTTGATTCATTTTGATCTTGGCTTGGGAAAGAAAAATGAATTGTGGAGAGGAGCCATGGTTTGGTTGGCAATAATGACTATTGGTGTATTCCAACCATGAATTAATGCCTGCATGTCTGAGATGCATTGGCATGCATTAAGTTTTTCCCACAGTTATGAATCCTGAGAGTCCCAACATGGATATTCTTGACCAAATGCACTGGAGCCCTAGAAGGAGGTGGACAGCCTGAGGGACTACATGGTAGAGAAGGGGGTCAATTCTCTTGGGCTGTGTAGGATGGTTTGAAGAGATCTAGTGTACTTTGTATTGATGTGTGTGTTGAGAAGCCTACGAGATATTGAGTGTTGACTGGTTTTGGAAGTTAAGTGACACTCTAGAACTATCCTTTTTTATTGATAGCCATGGCTCGAGGGTGACATTATTGTTGATACTTGGAACAACAGTGTCTACTGTTGGGTGGAACGTCCTTCGCCTGCAACCAATTGGTGATTTGTTTCATTAAAGATAGGTTCTCTTTATCATGGTTTCATTTACATGTATAATTATTTATGTTGTTGATGCAGGAGCATCGCCAGCAACAAGTGAGCGCGGGGGCAGAAGATAGCTGGGATGAGCGCCAACACATTTCAGCACGTTGCAAAAGTGTTTTGGAATGATTTTTAAATATTATTGTAATAAGGAGTACCTTGCATTTATATTTTGGAGGATGTAAATAGATCATGAGCGATTTTATCTCATCTGTAGTAGGTAGAGGCATTTATGCATAGTTAATGTAAGTAGGTAGATTTAAATTCCAAATTAGACAGTTTAGAGCATAGAAGGGAAAACCGACTATAGACACCCTCACCTTTGTATTGTTGGAACATTAAAAATTAGAGATCATTGAGCATAGAGAAGAAGAGAGTTGTAGCTAAGAGTTGAGAAGAAGAACTCATGTACAAGAGATTTGAATTAATATATGAAGCTTTAATTCAGATTATGGTGTTATGATGTTTTATGTGTATACATGTTGAATGGTATGCTTATGGTTGTTTATTCTCTCTATTATGCATTTTCTTTAATATTGTGTGAATGTATGATTTCATGTTAAATGTTTGAAGTCTGAGAGAGAGAGAGAGAATGAATTTCAATTGTTTCTCTTCCTGAGTGAGAAGTTCCTGCAAGGAATGCAGTGAAATAGTCCACAAGAAGTGCGTTGACGGAGATTCAGAGTTTATCTATGAAAGCTCAGGAGGGATACCATTGTTCTCATTCCTGTAGAAGTGCAGGTGAGACACATGAGCTATGCAAGGTGTGTGTAGGTCGGTTGAAAGTTGAGAACTTATCAACCAAGGGGTGAATTGGAAGACTGTTGTTGCAGAAAAGTGCACAGAGTCGAGAGAATCAAATACTTAGAAGTATTTGAGGGACTGCCGCAAGAAGTGCGTGCAGGAGTCTTATGGAAGACTCGAGGTTGCAAGGAAATCTTAGGAGGGTTAGTGCTTTGAGATAAGCAAGGGGGAGACAAAGCAAAGTCATTTTGAAAAAGTTAAATCCCAGAGGAAGAACCTTGGTTTATTTCACAGGAGTTATCAAGGAGCAACGAGTGGTTGAAATTCTTTGTGGGGAATTCCTGAAATCACGAGGACCGTAGGATCCAAGGAAATTTCAGGGTGGTTAGAGGCAGGCGAGCTTACCACTCTAGGATGTAGAATCAACCTAGACCGTTGATTGTGCTTTGCACAAGCCATTAGATCATTTTGGCATTTCAGGGATCCTAGCGACAAAGAGTCGAGTGCAGTGGAATGAAAATTTCAAAGTCGCGAGTTGCGATAGGACCTGGATTAAAGTTTCGGGATTTCGGCACTTCGGGTGTTGGGAAATGGAAAAGGCAGTGCTTTGGGAGTGAAAGTCCTGAAAACCCGATAGAGTGATAGGTGGCAGGAGTCTACGTCAAAGGTAGAAAACCGCAAGGATGACAGGTGGCGTGTCTTCATCAATTGTCACAGTCAAATTTTGTTGACCGTTTCGGGGTTCGGAAGTTGAAGGACAAAGAGCCTTGCATTTGGAATCGCAAAGTCCAAAATCCCAATGAAGTGAGAAGCCCGTTGAAAAGTCAACCTTTGCCGAGTGCATCGGAGTTCGGCAATTCGGGTTTCGACAGTTGTAGAGATAAGAACCCTCAACAACAGGAATCGTGAAATCACGAAACCCGATGTTAGCTCCCAAAATGAATCCGTCACCATGGTTGCATTTTGTGGTCGATAACATAGCTATTGGTAGTTTTCTCAAAATTAGTTTTGAGTTTTTCTAGTAGCAAGACTTAGGTTTTGATTTTTGTCTTAGAAATAAGACGACCCATAAAGGTCTTCTCTTTAAAATTTTCATAAAATGCTTTCAATAGCTAACACATGTTTTAAGGATGATGGTTAGCTGGTGAAAGTGGCTATTTTCAACAGCTAAGGAGCATTTCTCACGGGTTGCGCGCTAGTGAAAGCGGTGGTTTTCAACAGCCGAGGAGCACTTCTCACGGGTCATTAGCAGGTGAAAGCGGGGATCATGTGCATTTTATCCACGTTTTAAAAAATCTAATGATGATACGTTCAACCTATGTCATGCATTCAAGTATGATGCGCTGGTGAAAGTGGATAATCATGGAAACTTGAGTTGCACGTATAAATCGGATTGCAAAGCGGATCTCGTTCAGTGATGCATGCTTCACAATCATGGCGTCGGAAATGGCGAATTTGAATCCATCATTGTAGGTACATGTGTAGTACTACTTGGCTGACGACATCAAACCGTCTCATCTCTTCCCCAACACGCATCGCTCACAAATGTTTGTTAAGTTTTTAATGTTGAAAGACAGAGCCAAGTGCTTTCACCAGTGCAAGACCTCGGCCCGAAAAACAGGTTGCAGTGTTGGGTGTGCAGAATCGTTTGGGATTTTAAGTTGCAGATGGCGAGGAGACGCAGTGGTTCTTTACTGAGAAAAGAGTTGGACAATCTATCCTTCCTACAGATGCGTCCAGAAGTGTAGAAACACTTCTCAAACACAGGTTGTATCGAATTTGTTGAAAGGTTACAGAATGGCCATCATCAATCAACAGCAGAAGCATTTGCTAAAACGTTTGACGGGAATAAGGCCTATGTTGGGTCCTTGGAGATCATTGTGGATCAAGCTACCATCACTGCAGCGACCATATTAACAAGATCGTGCCAGAGTTGGTTCAAAACGACTGCCACCAAAAACTTAAATTTCAGAGCATATTTGAAAGAGGAATTCAGACATAGTGCATGGAAGAAGAGAATGTCAGTTTCCCATTTAGAGGATGAGTGGCAGGATTTGTTTAAAGGCATCCAACTCTACATAACTTCAGAAGGCAGGTATGACAAACTGATTTCGTATCACTTCAAGCTCTTAGACCATTTCACAGGTAAAACTCTCCTAAACCTACCTTTCTTCTTGCACAAGAGCTTAACTAAGGTCTGTAAAAAGATTAGAGCTGAACCCCTAAGCATGAAGAACACTCTGTGCCACTTTGGCCTTATTAAATTGATCATTCTGGAGGAGCTAAGATAGAAGGGAAGGACCTGGCAACATTTTCTGTTTTGGGAGGGCTTTGAAACTCAAACTCAGCCCGTGAATGAACAGGGGAAAGATGGAAAGAAGCAATTGACTCCTCAAAGCAGTTCGAGGAAGAGGAGAACCCTTCCAAGACCTCCAAAAGATAGAATCTTTGGTGTGAAATCTCATAGGTCAAAGAAAAAGTTGAATTTTGAAACTACTACAGAGCAGCCTACAGAAAGGAAAACAAACATCTTGAACCTGCCATACACAAACTCAGAACCAGAGCAAGAAGATGAGAGCCCTGTCATCAAAAGTCCTGAACATTCCATTGAGTTTGCACAGAATTATGAGACCTTTACTCACACTGAGGAAGGGGAAACATCAAAGAGCACTAAGTCGAAGAAAACACAGAAAATCAAGCATCTCAAAGAAGTGATCGCTCAGCAGGAGGTCTTAGAGAGGGTAATAAAAGAAAGATACAAGAAGCTGTCTGATAATTTTGCAGAAACCAATGCTGCATTTGAAAAGCTAGCTCGTGCAAGTGTCAAGGAAAAGAAGAGGAAACAGAAAATAACCAAAGACTATAACCGTCTATGGTGGCTAGCAAAGCGCCTTAAAAGGAAAATCAGAAAATTGAAGCAAAAGAAAAAATCACACCCAGATTTGCAAGTGCTTGCTCAAGTTGTTGTGAACATGCAAGGGGATAAAGCAGAGACACATTGAGTTTTTGATGAAATCGCAGTTTTGGAGGTGAAAGTTCATTTTGGGCTAAGGTAGATCTTTCACCAGCGCACAGCGCAATTTTACGACCAGTTAGCTGGTGAAAGGTAGCGCTTTCACCAGCTAACCAGCGAATCCTAAGGCAAGTTAGTTGGTGAAAGCAGAAAAAACATTTTTGGAAGCTAAGGACGGAGCAGGTCATTTTTTCACAGGTTCCAGAGCATCAAAGGGATAACAACTTGAACGAAAAGGACTCTGCATCAGAGGTTCGTGGGAGTTTTTGAGAACCACATGCTAAACTGATTTCCTCAAGTATCAACTATGAACATTGAAGAAATCCAACTGTCAAGATAGGTGCCTTTGCCATGTTTCATAACATCACAGATTCCAGGAGCTGAAGAGTACAGATGTCAATTTTTGAGATTGAAGACAATTCGAATGCTAGTTTAGTTATTAAGTATTTATTATCAAGTTGTTTAGTTAGATTTGAATTGTTATTTTTAGATACAGATCCAAGTTTTTAGGATCTGTAAAACTGATTGTAAAAGGCTATAAATGCCTATCTTTTCTAAGAGACAAGGGTTCAAACTGGGAGATATTTTGTGCCACTGTATAGACTCTTATTTGCAGAAATAAATTTCAGTTTCCTTTCGTTTTCAATATCAGAATTATCCATCTTTCCCTTTCTGTACTTTGTTTCAGTTTATTTTAGTTCATGAATACTGTTATCTCTTTATTGAGCTCATAGACGTGAAATTAAAGGATTTCTCTCTATCTTGCATTAAGCCCTACATTCAGTTGTATTTGGCAATCAAGAATAGTGTTCTTCATCCTCTCCTTTCAATTACTTGATCTGATTATTATTTCCCGAAAGCACTGTTCCTTTAGATGTATGCGTTTTCTGTTACATTGATCATTAAAGACCCCATTGTTCCAAGCACATACACACATTATTTCTAAGTTACCAAGCATCCTTAGCCTACAACCCTAAGGAGTTTCTTGGAGTGATAACAAATTGGTGCCGTTGTTGGGGAGACGAAATTCAAGTTCTGCTTTCCTAGGATACGACACAGAGCTGATCTTTGATGATAGACAAAGATTACACACTTTTAGTGGTTGTAATTATCTATCTGGCGACTCCACAAGTTCATCCTGGCTCCTAAGAGGATCAGTACTAGGGAAAATCCTCAAGAATCACCGATCACACCAGTGTCCAATTCAGAACTAATTCTCAGGAAAGGAAAGACAATTCAAGGTCAAACTTCAAGATCAGATACAGAAGGTAATCCTCTTTTCAGTTCTGGAAAATCTACTACAGAAAAAATTGAGTTCTTTTCAGAGAACATTGATGAAAAAACAACTGTAAATTATGTAGAAGAACAAATTCTTTTTGATCAACAAAAAAATCCTAATGATGATAAATTGATAGATTTAAATTTGATTGAAAAAACACCCAAGACTTTAGAAAGAAGCCACAGTTCTTCTTCCCTTGAGTATTTTCATTCTCAGCAACAAGAAGATCAATTGAACATTTATACTAGCCTCCTTGCTGTTGAACATCTCCTCCAAGAGCTATCTGCTAAAGGTGAAGAAAATTTGGCTGGACAACTTGCAAATTTTTACAGAGCCTCTTATCAGACCTCTTTCCCATTAGAAGATTCACCTCTTTCACATTCCTCCAGTGTTGAAGACTTGAAAAAGAAACCATCATTTTCCTCACCCTTGATAGTTATGGTTGCACCACCTCCTTTGACTAAGATGCAACAAATCCTAGCTGCTAGGTATGCACCACTCATATTGCCAAATCCAGTATCAGCCATGACAACGGGAGACTATCAGAAGTTTATGCCAAAATTCACAGGCGAAGGCGATGTGTCTGCTGAAGAACATATTGAGGCTTTTTACAGTTATGCTGAAAACCTTAATATTGAAGAAGAAGATGTTTGGACACGAGTCTTTGTCCAAAGCCTAGATGGCCATGCTAGGAAATGGTTCAAAGAACTCCCTGTTGGTTCCATAGCTGGAATTGAGCAATTGGATGAGACATTTTTGAAACATTGGGGTGACAGAAGAGATTTTGTCTACTATATGACAGAATTCGGAAACCTAAGGAAACAAAGTAGTGAGTCAGTCTCTGATTTCACTAAAAGATTTAACCGGATGTATGGCAAAATACCAGCTGAGATAAAACCGTCAGATGCTTCTGCCAAGATCACATATTTTGATGATTTTGACTCAGATTTTTGTTTACTGTTGAGAGAAAGGAGGTCACCAACATTATCTCTCATGCAATATGCTGCCCTTGAGGTGGAATCAAATATTCTAGCCTCCCAGAAGCGGAAAGGAGATTCTAATAGGAGAAGACCAAAGAATGATGCTTCATCTTCATCAAGTGTTGATCTGAAACTTGATAAAATGGCTAAGATGCTAGAGTCTCCAACCTCTGATATATCTAAGCTTAAGATTGAAAATAAGAAGCCTGTCAAGGGAAGAGGCACTTATGATTCTGCAGGCAGAAACCCAAATCAAAATCCCAACAACTTCAGAAGAAATAATCAGCCAACTAAGATCTTGCAAAGAGAAAAGAATCCTAGTGAAGATCAGAGAATAAAGGTCCCTCTTCAAAATGTTGTGATGGAAGAAGATGAGGGTGAATATCAAGAAGGTGGAGAAGACAACATTCATTGTGTTGGAGAAGAGACAAGGAAATCTTATCTAACACAACACGACTATGAGGAATCATTGATGACTGAACAGACAGAAGATAATCTTATTGATGATGGCATTTTCACGACAGAAGATAAGAATAGATATAACCTCCGATCAAAATCTGATACTGTTCAACAAGATGCGCCATCCTCTCCCGAAAAGAGCACAGCCCCTGTTAAGCCAAAAGATCAGACATCAAAGAATCAGCAAGCGAATCCTTCAAAGGTGAAAGCATCAGCTCCTCCCAAAAAGACTGCTGCCACTGTCAAGCATCAAACTCCAGAAAGTCAGCCTCCTATTGAACAGCAAAGCAATCAGGAAACTCCCTCGAATTAGGTAAAGGTCTCTGATAAAGCTTCTGATAAAGTCCTGTATTCATTCAATTTTGAGGCTGAAATACAAAAAATTAAAATTCCTATTCCTCTAGTCGAACTAATGAAAAATGAAATGTTCAAAAAGGATATCCTCAAAACTCTAGATCCCCAATCTATATCCCTTTCTACTGATATCCTCAACATATATGATGAAAAGCCAACCATTACTCTGGGCCAAATGATTGAAGACAGAGATGAAAGTTGTCCTCCCTTTTACATCTCTCTAAATATTCATGAGAAAACACTGCATAACTGTTTGTTGGACTCCGGTGCTTCACACAATTGGATGCCAAAGGCGGTCATGGATGAGCTTGGGCTGGAGATCACCAAGTCTTATCATGATCTTTTCTCTTTTGACTCTCGAAAAGTCAAATGTCTTGGGATGATTAAGGATTTGGCTGTAACCTTAACCCAAGCTTCCATGAAGACTATGGTGATGGATATAGTAGTGGCTAACATACCCCCTAAATTTGGATGTCTACTATCAAGATCGTGGATGAAGAGGCTAGGTGGCACTCTTCAAATGGATCTCTCCTACGCTAATATCCCTGTTTTTGGAGGGGTGAATAGAAGGCTATACAGGGAATCTCAGTTGGCATATGTAATCAGTGACAAGAAAAATCCATCCAATCATCCTATCTATTCGGTCGACACAGGTATGGGATCTTGTATTTTGCAAATTGATGATTCATTACCTGATACATTGCTTCTCAGAAATCCCACCGTTCAGACCACAGTTCATCCCACAGAAACAACAGAAGACGATCTTTGGACCATGTTCTTTGACGGTGCTTGCACTAAAGAATCAGCAGGAGCAGGAGTGGTATTGATTTCCCCTTCTAAGAAAACTTCTCGTTTGTCCTTTAAACTTGATTTTAAAGTGACTAATAATATTGTTGAGTATGAGGCACTACTTCTGGGGCTGAATGCAGCCAAAGAGAGGAAGATTAAAAAATTGCAGGTGTTTGGAGATGCAGATTTGATTATTCAACAGGTGAATAAGTCCTTTCAAGCAAAGCATGTCAGGCTGAAAGCATACAGAGATGAAGTGTTGAAGGCAATTCACGATTTTACAGATTTTAAAATTTCATACGTACCTAGAGAAATGAATGAATTGGCTGATTCATTAGCTGTGTCTGCTTGTGCATTCATACCCCCTCTACCTCATAAATTAACTTACGAAATTCAAGTTAAATATAGGCCCTGTCTCCCTGATAATGTAAAATTTTGGAAGGTTTTTGAAGACGATGTTGAACTCACTAGATTTCTTGCAGTGTTAGATGAGTTTGCAGATCTACAGATCGATCAGGAGAATGAACATGACAATGAAATTGAGAAGCCAAAATTCAGAAGCAAAATTGCAGCACATGAAATAGTCCAGCTGTCCACCAATATAATTCCTAAAGGTTTGGTCCCATTGGAAAGGTTGTTCGATAACAATGATGTGGCTGTCAAATTGGAAAGTAGGGAAAAAGATTCAGAAGTTTTGCAGTACAATGTAGCCAGCAAACAAGATCCAAAATATGTCAACTTAGCCTCACATTTGACAGAAAAACAAAGGGCTGATTATGGAGAATTGCTAAAGGAATTTGCAAACATCTTCACTTGGCAATATGATGATTTGAAGACTTTTGACACAGAGGTAATTCAGCATAAGATCCCCTTGAATAAAGACACCAAACCATTCAGGCAGAAGCTTAGATCCTTCAACCCTTTGTTGCTGCCTACAATGGAAAGGGAAATTAAAAAACTGTTGGACGCTCGCATCATCATTCCCCTCAGATATTCAGAATGGATTGCGAATCTCATGCCAGTCAGGAAGAAGAATGGGGAGATCAGACTCTGCGTCGACTTTAGAAATTTGAATAAGTGCTCTAGGAAGGACAACTACCCTCTGCCCAAAATGGAGCATATTTTGCAGAAGGTGTCAGGATCAAAGGTGATGTCTTTTATTGATGGGTTTTCCGGATACAACCAGATTGCTGTCCATCCGGATGATAAAGAAAAGACTGTTTTTACCACTCCATGGGGTACGTTTATGTACAAGAATATGCCCTTTGTATTGATGAATGCAGGAGCGACATTCCAAAGGGCGATGGACATTGCTTTCGTTGGAGAGAAAGATAAATTTGTCCTAATATATCTCGATGATATCACTGTTTTCTCAAGCAGCCATGAACTTCATTTGTAGCACTTAAAAAGGACATTTCTAAAATGTCGAAGGTATGGCATTTCTCTTAATCCAAAAAAAATCAAATTTTGCACTTAAGGAAGGGAAATTACTTGGGCATATTGTTTCAGCTGATGGGGTGCAAATCGACCCAAAAAGGGTAGAAGCAATTAAAAATCTGTCTCTTCCTAGATCAAAGAAGGACATTCAGTCTTTCCTTGGGACTATAAACTTTATCAGAAGGTTTATAGTAAACTTTGCAGAACTCACAAAGCATATTACTGCTATGTTAAGAAAGGACTCCGAGGTAAAATGGACTGAAGCAGCCAGACACTCATTCAATGCCATCAAGGAAGCCATCACAACAACCCCTGTTTTGATTAGCCCCGATCTCTCCAAGGTATTTTACATTTTTTCATTTGCTTCAAGTGATACAATCGCAGCAGTACTCTTGCAGAAAAATGTCGATGATCAGGAGCAGCCAGTTTCCTTCTTCGGTAAGGTCTTGAGGGACGCAGAGGTAAAGTATGAATTGTTGGAGAAACAAGCATATGCACTTATCAAGTCATTGAAAGCTTTCAGAGTTTACATCCTTCATGCAAAGGTAATAGCTTTCATCCCCTCCAGTTCAGTTAAAGATGTGCTTATACAACCCGACATAGATGGAAAAAGGAGTAAATGGATAGCAAAGTTGATTGAATTTGATGTTGAAATTAAACCAGCAAAACTTGTGAAGGGTCAGGGCCTTGACAAACTTCTGGCAGAAGAAAATTGCAGGCTGCTCGAAATAAATCTGGTAAGCATTAATGCAGAAAATGTTCAGTCTTCAGGGGACAAAGAAGGTGAAGAAATGCGGGTCACAACTCACTTAGCTGATTGCAAATGGTATAGTCAAATTATTCATTTTCTGCAAACTTTATCAGTCCCATCAGATTTAACCAAAACACAAGGAAGGGCTTTGAAGCTCAAAGCCATGAATTTCTGCATCAATGGCAACTTATTGTTTTGGAAAAATCCAATAGGTTTATTGTTGAGGTGCATAAACCAAGAAGAAGTAGCTAAGGTCATGATTGAATTCCATAATAGTGAATGCGGGGGACATCACTATTGGAAAACCACTGCACATAAAATCTTAAGATCTGGTTACTACTAGCCATCCCTATTTTTAGATGTGTGTGAGTTTGTGAGAACATGTGACAAGTGTCAAAGATTTGAAGGCAAACAACAACTGAAGTCTCTTCCCCTCAAACCTATAGTGATCACAGGGCC
Source organism: Picea engelmannii (assembly GCA_009831015.1). Classification (NCBI taxonomy): domain Eukaryota; kingdom Viridiplantae; phylum Streptophyta; class Pinopsida; order Pinales; family Pinaceae; genus Picea; species Picea engelmannii. The sequence goes on along the minus strand of ML777246.1, from coordinate 1,198,429 downwards.
TTTCCAGCAGTGGGGCCTAGACTTCATAGGTGAAATTCAGCCGCCTTCTAGTGGTCAGCACCGGTGGATCCTTGTCGCCACTGATTACTTTACAAAGTGGATTGAGGCTATTCCTACCCGGAACGCCAATCATACTGTCATCATAAATTTTCTGCAAGAAAACATATTTGCCATATTTGGCTGCCCGAAGAGAATAGTCATTGATAACGCTACTTCATTCAAAGATAAACACTTGGTGAAATTATGTGAAGAGCTGGGAATCCAACTGGTACATTCCACTGCTTACTATTCGCAAGGGAATGGCCTAGATGAGTCATCAAACAAGATTTTAGTCAGGATTACAAAGAAGTTGCTTGAACAAAATGCCAGAGGCTGGGATTCCAAGCTGAAGTTTTCTTTGTGGGCTGACAGGGTTACATGTAAGAAATCAATTGGGACATCCCCTTTCAAGTTGGTATATGGTACTGAAGCCATATTTCTTGTTCAGCTTGCACTACTGGTTGCAAATTTTTTACAATAAACTAATTTTGAACCAAGTGATTTGACCCGGAGAATTCATAATTTGGTAGAGCTACAGCAAGATAGAGAGAAGCTCTTAGAAAAAACAGAATTACATCAAGAAAGAATCAAGGAGACCTTCGACAAGAAAGTCAAATCAAATGTATTCAAAATAGGGGATTTAGTCTTAAAGTGGGATGCAGCAAGGCAAGAGAAGGGGAAACACGAAAAATTCGAGGCTCTCTGGACAGGTCCTTTTGTCATAACAGTGGTGCAGCAGAACAATACCTTTGTTCTCCAAAATCTTTCAGGTGAGGAAGTAGCAGGTGGCCCTTTCAACGGGCACTTTCTGAAGACCTATTTTTCATAAGGCTTTTCTTAAAATCCATGTTCTACTTGTACATATTCTTTTCAGTTATGTTTTCTTTGTTTCTGTCACTTCAATAACTCCATGCCCAATGGTACCAGCAATTTTTTTTTCTTCAGATTTCTTTAATTTTGTAATAAAGGCTACTGAGTCTAGCTAGGTTCTTGGTCATCTCACAGGGAGACTCCCATCCCAGTTGGAACCAAATGTTATCTCCCAAAATGAATCTGTCACCATGGTTGCATTTTATGGTCGATAGCATAGCTATTGGTAGTTTTCTCAAAATTAGTTTTGTGTTTTTCTAGTAGCAAGACTTAGGTTCTGATTTTTGTCTTATAAATAAGACGACCCATAAAGGTCTTCTCTTTAAAATTTTCATAAAATGCTTTCAACAGCTAACGCATGTTTTAAGGATGATGGTTAGCTGGTGAAAGTGGCTATTTTCAACAGCTAAGGAGCATTTCTCATGGGTTGCGCACTGGTGAAAGAGGCAGTTTTCAACAGCCGAGGAGCACTTCTCATGAGCCATTAGCAGGTGAAAGTGGGGATCACGTGCGTTTAATCCATGTTTTAAAAAATCTAATGATGATACGTTCAACCCACATCATGCAATCAAGTATGATGTGCTGGTGAAAGTGGATAATCATGGAAACTCGAGTTGCACGTCTAAAACGGATTGCAAAGCGGATCTCGTTCAGTGATGCATGCTTCACAATCATGGAGTCGGAAATGGTGAATTTGAATCCATCATCGCAGGTACAGGTGCAGTACTACTTGGCTGACGACATCAAACCGGCTCATCACTTCCCCAACACGCATCTCTCACAAATGTTTGTTAAGTTTTTAATGTTGAAAGACGGAGCCGAGTGCTTTCACCAGCGCAAGACCTCGGCCCGAACAACAGGTTGCAGTGTTGGGTGTGCAGAATCATTTGGGATTTTAAGTTGCAGATGGCAAGGAGACGCAGTGGTTCTTTACTGAGAAAAGAGTTGGACAATCTATCCTTCCTACAGACACATCCAGAAGTGTAGAAACACTTCTCAAACGCAGGTTGTATCGAATTTGTTGAAAGGTTACAGAATGGCTCTCATCAATCAACAACAGAAGCGTTTGCTAAAATGTTTGATGGGAATAAGGCCCGTGTTGGGTCCTTGGAGATCATTGTGGATGAAGTTGCCATCACTGCAGCGACCAGCTTACCAAGATCGGGCCATAGTTGGTTCAAAACGACTGCCACCAAAAACTTAAATTTCAGAGCATATTTGAAAGAGGAATTCAGACATAGTGCATGGAAGAAGAGCATGCAAGTTTCCCATTTAGAGGATGAGTGGCAGGATTTGTTTAAAGGCATCCAACTCTACATAACTTCAGAAGGCAGGTATGAAAAATTGATGTTGTATCACTTCAAGCTCTTAGACCATTTCACAGGTAAAACTCTCCTAAACCTACCTTTCTTCTTGCGCAAGAGCTTAACTAAGGTCTGTAAAAAGATTAGAGTTGAACCCCTAAGCATGAAGAACACTCTGTGCCACTTTGGCCTTATTAAATTGATCATTCTGGAGGAGCTAAGACAGAAGGGAAGGACCTGGCAACATTTTCTGTTTTGGGAGGGCTTTGAAACTCAAACTCATCCCATGAATGAACAGGGGAAAGCTGGAAAGAAGCAATTGACTCCTCAAAGCAGTTCGAGGAAGAGGAGAACCCTTCCAGGACCTCCAGAAGATAGAATCTCTAGTGTGAAATCTCACAGGTCAAAGAAAAAGTTGAATTTTGAAACTACTACAGAGAAGCCTACATAAAGGAAAACAAACATCTTGAACCTGCCATACACAGACTCAGAACCAGAGCAAGAAGATGAGAGCCCTGTCATCAAAAGTCCTGAACATTCCATTGAGTTTGCACAGAATTATGAGACCTTTACTCACACTGAGGAAGAGGAAACATCAAAGAGCACTAGGTCGAAGAAAACAGAGAAAATCAAGCATCTCAAAGAAGTGATCGCTCAGCAGGAGGTCTTAGAGAGGGTAATAAAAGAAAGATACAAGAAGCTGTCTGATAATTTTGTAGAAACCAATGCTTCATTTGAAAAGCTAGCTCGTGAAAGTGTCAAGGAAAAGAAGAGGAAACATAAAATCACCAAAGACTATAACAGTCTATGGTGGCTAGCAAAGCGCCTTAAAAGGAAAATCAGAAAATTGAAGCAAAAGCAAAAATAACACCCAGATTTGCAAGTGCTTGCTCAAGTTGTTGTGAACATGCAAGGGGATAAAGCAGAGACACATTGAGTTTTTTATGAAATCACAGTTTTGGAGGTGAAAGTTCATTTTGGGCTAAGGCAGAGATTTCACCAACGCACAGCGCAATTTTACGACCAGTTAGCTGGTGAAAGGCAGCGCTTTCACCAGCGCACAGCGCAATTTTACGACCAGTTAGCTGGTGAAAGGCAGCGCTTTCACCAGCTAACTAGTGAATCCTAAGGCGAGTTAGTTGGTGAAAGAAGAAAAAACATTTTTGGAAGCTAAGGACGCAGCAGGTCATTTTTTCACAGGTTCCAGAGTATCAAAGGGATAACAACTTGAACGAAAAGGACTCTGCATCAGAGATTCGTGGGAGTTTTTGAGAACCACATGCTAAATTGATTTCCTCAAGTATCGACTATGAACATTGAATAAATCCAACTGTCAAGATAGGTGCATTTGCCATGTTTCATAACATCACAGATTCCACGAGCTGAAGAATACAGATGTCAATTTTTGAGATTGAAGACAATTCGAATGCTAGTTTAGTTATTAAGTCTTTATTATCAAGTTGTTTAGTTAGATTTGAATTGCTATTTTTAGATACAGATCCAAGTTTTTAGGATCTGTAAAATTGATTGTAAAAGGCTAGAAATGCCTATCTTTTCTAAGAGACAAGGGTTCAAACTGGGAGATATTTTGTGCCACTGTATAGACTCTTATTTGCAGAAATAAAGTTCAGTTTCCTTTCGTTTTCAATATCAGAATTATCCATCTTTCCCTTTCTGTACTTTGTTTCAGTTTATTTTAGTTCATGAAGACTGTTATCTCTTTATTGAGCTCATATAATTGAAATTAAAGGATTTCTCTCTATCTTGCATTAAGCCCTACATTCAGTTGTATTTGGCAATCAAGAATAGTGTTCTTCATCCTCTCCTTTCAATTACTTGATCTGATTATTGTTTCCTGAAAGAACTGTTCCTTTAGATGTATGAGTTGTCTGTTACATTGATCATTAAAGACCCCATTGTTCGAAGCACATACACACATTATTTCTAAGTTACCAAGCATCCTTAGCCTACAACCCTAAGGATTTTCTTGGAGTGATAACACCCAAAGTCCCGAACTTGCGAAGGGCACGATCCTATTTCGGTTACGGAGGTTTGGGTTGATGCTTCGTGTTTGATCACGTGGGAACACCCATAAGGACCTGTGGATACACTGTTGAGTGTGAAGGTTATTTCCCAAGGGGAAAGAAAAGAGTCAATTAGACTCAAATGGCAGATTAGAACGATCTTGCGCGGACCTTGGACCAGAGGGTTTGGGGGTTTGCGTCAGTTATGGTATCAGAGCACAGAAAAAGTTATTTGTTTTCTGTAGCAGAGGAAGGAAGAATATTTCTCAGCCATGCCGCTGAGAAGAAGAGATAGACCAATGCTTGATCCAGCAGTGGAAAGGGAAATGCACGAACTATGTGCCAGGCTTGATGTCATGGAGACAACACAGATGCGCATAGTCGAAACTGGAGATATCAGTGAGGCTGACAGTGAAAATGAAGTTAGACATGGAGAATAAGTTGCAGTCGAAGATGTTGTAGAGGAATTCCTATTCAAGGTTGTCGCAAGGATAGGTGCCAGGGAAAAAATGGAGATTCCCATGTATGAGGGAAACCTGGATGTTGAAGAGCTTCTAGATTGGATTAGAGCTCTGGATAAATATTTTGACTATGAGGATGTCAAGGAAGACAGGAAAGTCAAACATGCTGTCACAAGACTTAAAGGGCATGCAACATTATGGTTGGATGAACTGCAAGCTGATAGATGCTGCAAAGGAAAGCAAAAAATAAAGAGTTGGAATAGAATGGTTGCAAAGAGGAAAGCAAAATTCATACCCAAGGATTATCAAATTACTCTGTTTCAGAGAATGCAGAACTTGAGACAGAAGTTGATGTCAGTGAAAGAATACACTGAAGAATTCTACAAACTAAACATCAGGGCAGGTCATCGGGAAAGTGATGATGAAAAGGTTGCCAGATACATGAATGTTCTGAGATATGACATCCAAGATGAGATGAGCATGATGATCATTCATACTATAGAAGATGCTTATTAGATGGCTCTGAATGCTGAAGAAAAACTAAGCCGAAAGCAAGATCAAAGAGGCCGAGGAAGAAGTCATACAAACGGTAAAACAATTGCCCAAGACAGAACTCAGAGACCTCAAGAGGAGGGAAAGAAACCTCAAACTCAACATGAGAGAGGAGGAAGCTCACAGAGAGGACAGTATGCTGATAATAATGCTTTTCCTCGTACCAGAGGAAGAGGAAGAGGCAGAGGTGGAGAAATAAAATGCTTTACTTGTGGAAAAAATGGACATAAATCCTATGAATGCCCAGATAAAAAGAAAGAAGGATGTGAAACTCACATTGCCGAAGCACAGAGACGAAATGTTGAGGCAGAAGATGCTGAGGACGGAAGATCACTGATGATGAGAAAAGTTCTCTTAATTCCAGAGAAAGAGGCAGAGAACCCAGTCCAAAGGAACAAACCTTTTCGGACTGCTTGCAAGACCAAAGATAGGGTATGCAAAGTCATCGTGGACAGTGGTAGCACAGACAATCCCGTTTCTACAGAGATGGTAGAAAAGCTGGAGCTAGAGACTATCGTACATCCAAGCCCATACAGAGTTTCATGGCTACAAAAAGGACATCAAGTAAATGTCACTAAACAATGTTTAGTTGAATTTAAAATAGGAGGATATAAAGATGAAATACTATGTGATGTCATTCCCATGGATGTATGTCATCTATTGTTGGGTAGACCATGGCAATATGATAGAAATGTGATTCATGATGGGAGAAAGAACACATACACCCTAGAGAAGAATGGGAGAACTCACATGTTGTTGTCGATTAAGGATAAAGAAGTGAAACCTGAGGTAAGCAACATTGTACTTCTCATGAGTGGGAAGGAACTCCTTAAGGAGGTTAAGAAGAAGGAATATACACAATTCATTGTGGTCAGGAAGCCTAGAATTGTTTTAACCAGTACAAGAGTGGGTGATTTACTAGAGGAAATCCAGGAGTTGTTGGAAGAGTTCATTGATATAGTAGTGGATGAACTACCTCGTTCGTTTCCACCTATCAGAAGTATAAGCCATCATATTGATCTTATACCTGGAGCTAGTTTACCAACCAAAGCAGCGTACAGATTGACGATGCAAGAGAATGAAGAGGTCAAGAGACAGGTCCAAGATTTAATGGAGAAAGGGTTGATTAGAGAGAGCTTGAGTCCATCGTTGTTCCGACAGTGCTCAACCCAAAGAATGATGGAGGCTGGAGGATGTGCAGAGACTCGAGGGTGATCAATAAGATTACCATCGGGTATAGATTTCCATTGCCAAGGATGGATGACTTGATGGATTGCTTGAGTGGAGAAAGATTATTTTCAAAGATTGATTTGAAAAGAGGATATCATCAAATCCGAATGAGAGAAGGTGATGAATGGAAAATGACATTCAAGACAAATGAAGGGCTGTATGAATGGATTGTTATGCCATTTGGCTTAACAAATGCGCCTAGTACTTTCATGAGATTGATGAATGAATTATGAAGGATTTCATAGGAAAATTTGTCATCGTGTATCTCTATGATATATTGATTTTCAGCAAGATAGAAGTTGAACACTTGAAGCATTTGGCTACAGTGATGAGGAGATTGCAGCAAGAAAAGTTGCTGATAAATATGAAGAAATCAACATTTATGAGGACAAAACTCATTTATTTGGGTTTTGTTATCTCTGCAAATGAGCTAAAAATGGATCCGAAGAAGGTGGATTCCATTAAGAATTGGCCATCGCCGAAGAGTATATTTGAATTTAGAAGTTTCCATGGATTGGCTAGTTTCTACAGGAAAATTATTAGAAATTTCAGTGGAATTAGCGCACCGATGATGGACACGGTGAAGAAAAGACATAAGTCTTTTCACTGGATAGAAGAAGAAGAGAAAAGTTTCAACTTGCTGAAGAGGAAGATTACTGAACAGCCAATTCCGGTGTTGCCAGATTTCAGTAAGACATTTCAGGTCAAATGTGACGCTAGTGGATTTGCAATTGGAGCGGTCTTGAGCCAAGATGTCAGGCCAGTCGCATACTTCAGTGAGAAACTAAATGAAGCGAAAGTTAAGTACTCCACATATGACAAAGAATTTTAAGCTGTCATACAAGCGCTGAAGAAGTGGAGACATTATTTGGTTCCTAAAGAGTTTGTTTTGTACAACTATAATCACGCTTTACAATTCATGACTCAATAGGACAAGTTGAACCAAAAGCATGCAAAATGGGTTGAATATATGCAAAATTTTACTTTTGTAATTAAACATATTTCTGGAACTGCTAACAAAGTTGTTGATGCTTTGAGCAGGAAATGTTTGTTGATGCATGAATTCAAAGTCAAAACTTTGGGTTTGGATAATCTCAAAGAAATGTACAGAGACGATCCAAATTTTAAAGAGGCGTATGAGGCATCTAAGAATCCAATTCTCAGGGATAGAAGTCAATGGACTGAATATATGATCTAGGATTTATTATTATCCAGAGGCAATCAATTATGTATTCCAAAATGCTCCATGAGCGAGAATCTGCTAAAAGAAAAACACAATGGAGGATTGGCCAGACATTTCGGTCATGATAAGATGTTCTCAAAGTTGAATGGCTCGTATTTTTGGCCAGGGATAAGGACAAATGTAAAAATATTTGTGGACAGATGTAGAATTTGTCACCACAGAAAGGGAAAAAGGCAGAACACAGGGTTATACCATCCATTTCCCATACCTGAGAGGTCGTGGGATGTAGTGAGCATGGATTTTGTATTAGGGCTGCCAAGGATGCAAAGAGGTTGCGATTCAATCTTTGTGGTAGTTAATAGATTTTCAAAGATGGCAAATTTTATACCATGCTAGAAAACCAGTGACGCAACTCACATTGCGAACCTGTTTTTCAAAGAAGTTGTCAGACTTCACGGCTTGCCAAGAAGTATTGTTTCAGATCAAGACACTAAGTTCGTGGGACATTTCTGGAGGACTTTATGGAAGAAGCTAGGGACAAGTTTGTCATTTAGCTCAGCTTATCATCCTTAGATGGATGGGAAGACAGAAGTTATAAATAGAATCTTGGGAGATTTGCTAAGGAGCCTAGTGACTGAACACCACAGTCAGTGGGATCACATTCTGCCACATGCAAAATTTGCTTACAATGATTCAATTAATAGAAGCACAGGGAAGATTCCATTTCATATTGTTTATGGAATGCAACCCAAGGGAGTGTGTGAATTGAAAGATTCAGAACAGACTGAATTCATAGGTGCTAGTGCGGAGGATTTTGCAGAAGCAATGAAGGAACTTCACAGCCAAGTGAGGGAACATTTGCAAACTTCGAGTCAAGAGTATAAACGCAGAGTAAATCAACACAGGAAAGAAATTCAATTTGAAGTTGGTGATCTGATTCTTTCACATCTGAGGAAGGAGAAACTGAAAATGAAAAATATTGGACCATGAAAAATATTGGACCATGCAAGGTCTTGAAGAAATTTGGGGCAAATGCATATGAGATTGAATTACCTAATGGGATCGGAATTTCACCAATATTCAACATCTCATATTTGTACCCTTACAGAGCTGGAAAAGCAGGAGCAGAGAATGGACAGACAGAGGTTCAGTGGACTAAACAAATTCCTGTAGCTGAAAATCCACAGATGGAAAGTATACTTGACAAGAGGGTCAGCAAGAAGACCAGGAGGAAAGAGTATTTTGAATACTTGGTCAAATGGAAGGGATATCTAGTTGAAGACACCAGCTGGGAAAATGAAGCAAAAATTCATAAGCATGGACAGACTGTGCAAGAGCTCATGAACAGGAGTCCATGAAAAATTTCAAGCGAGGGAGTACAACTGACACAAACCCCCAAACCCTCCGGTCCAAGGTCCACGCAGGATCATTCTAATCTGCCCTTTGAATCTAATTGACTCTTTTCTTTCCCCTCGGGAAATACCCTTCACACTCAACAGTGTATCCACAAGTCCTTATGGGTGTGCCCGCGTGATCAAACACGAAGCATCAACCCAAACCTCCTTAACCGAAATAGGATCATGCCCTTTGCAAGTTCGGGACTTCGGGTTTCACGATTTCGTGATTCCTATTGTCAAGGGTTCTTATCTCTACAACTGTCGAAACCCGAATTGCCAAACTCTGATGCACTTGGCAAAGGTTGAATTTTCAATGGGCTTCTCACTTCATCAGGATTTCAGACTTCGCGATTTCACGAATCCAAATGCAAGGCTCTTCATCCTTCAACTTCCGAACCCCAAAACAATCAACAAAATTTGACTCTGCCAATTGACGAAGACACGCCACCTATCGTCCTTGTGGTTCTCTACCTTTGACGTAGACTCCTGCCACCTATCACTCTATTAGGTTTTCGGGAATTTCGCTCCCAAAGTGTTGCCTTCTCGATTTCCCTACAACCGAAGTGCCGAAATCCTGAAACTTTAATCCAGGTCCTATCGCAACTCATGACTTCAAGATTTTCGTTCCACTGCACTTGACTCCTTGTCATTAGGATCCTCGAAATGCCAAAATGATCTGATGGCTTGTGCAAAGCACAATCAATGGTCCACGTTGATTCTAGATCCTAGAGCGGTAAGCTCGCCTGCCTCTAACCACCCTGAAATTTCCTTGGATCCTATGGTCCTCGTGATTTTGAGAATTCCCCACAGAGAATTTCAACCACTCATTGCTCCTTGATAACTCCTGCAAAATAAACCAAGGTTCTTCCTCTGGGATTTAACTTCTGCAAAACGACTTTGTTTTGTCTCCCCCTTGTTTATCTCAAGGCACTAACCCTCCTGAGCTTTCCTTGCAACCTTGAGTCTTCAATAAGACTCCTGCACACACTTCTTGTGGTAGCCCCTCAAATACTTCTAAGTATTTGATTCTCTCGACTCTGTGCACTTTTTTGCAACAACAGTCTTCCAATTCACCCCTTGGTTGATAAGTTCTTAACTTTCAACCGGCCTACGCACACCTTGCAAGGCTCCTGTGTCTCACCTGCACTTCTGCGGGAATGAGAAACAATGGTATCCCTCCTGAGCTTTCAGAGATAAACTCTGAATCTCCATCAACACACTTCTTACGGACGATTTCACTGCACTCCTTGCAGGAACTTCTCACTCAGGAAGAGAAACAATTGAAACTCACTCTCTCTCTCTCTCAAAGACTTCAAACATTTAACATGAAATCATACATTCACACAATATTAAAGCAAATGCATAACAGAGAGAATAAACAACCATAAGCATACCATTCAGCATGTATACACAAAAAACATCATAACACCATAATCTGAATTAAAGCTTCATATATTAATTCAAAGCTCATGTACATGAGTTCTTCTTCTCAAATCTCTGCTACAGCTCTCTTCTTCTCTATTCTCAATGATCTCTGATTGTTAATGTTCCAACGATACAAAGGTGAGGGTGTCTATAGTCATTTTTCCCTCCTACGCTCTAAACTGTCTAATCTGGAATTTAAATCTACCTACTTACATTAACTATGCATAAATGCCTCTACCTACTATAGATGAGAGAAAATCGCTCATGATCTGTTTACATCCTCCAAAATATAAATGCAAGGTACGCCTTATTACATTAATATTTCAAAAACATTCCAAAACACTTTTGCAACACGCTGAAATGTGTTGGCGCTCATCCCAGCTGTCTTCTGCCCCCACGCTCACTTGCTGCTGGCGATTCTCCTGCATCAGTTGTGTATTTATTTATCTATGAAGTTTGTATCTATGATATGCATTCTTGTTGGCTATTTCTATGCATGACATATGTCTCATTTCTTTATGTTGTATTATGAATCTTGAACTCTGCATGTGACTATTTATGACTCTTTATTAATTAAAAAATTATCAAAATTCAAAATTAGTTCAGAAGCGAGTTTTGACATAGCATTCCCATCCTGTGGGTTGTTGGGTATGTTACCGATTGGTATTAGAGCTCTGGGTTGAAACATCGAACTGGTATGGGATGAAACTGTTGGATAGGGTATTATGGTTAAGAAATAATATTTATTCGATATCTTAAAGCTCAGGAGTGATAACGTTGTAGAGATCATGCAGAAGCCAGAGTGTTGTGCAAAACCGAGATCCTTTGTAAAGGATTGTAGAATCTTGATCGTTCCCTGTTGAAATTCAGGAGCAATCACAACCATTGAATCCGAGAGTTATGGATCGTTAGATCAAAAGTCAGGTGAATGAGGACCATCGAATAGAAGTGAAACTAGGGGCTGGTGGGATTAAATCCCAACCACCATATTGAGATGGGGGATCATTAGTCGTCGATCAAATCCAAGAAGGAGATGGGGACTTCGAAACTTCAATGCTTCAGAGATTATGGGAGACAGGGTAGAATCATGAAAAAGGATGAAGTCGTGAAGTCCCACCAGCCATCTGATCTGATAGGAGGCACAGGTGAAAACTCAGTCATTGGTCAGGGTTATCTGACGTTGACCACTTTGGGAATTTAACTCCGGGAGAATCGAAGCATTTTATAACTTCTATAACCTGGAGTCCTAGAGAATCGAAGGCCCTCGGGTGGTTAGTTGATATGACAACTTCTCGGGGGGCGCAAATTTTGCATACAATATCCATTTGGGGCGCTTAGTACCCCATCAAAAAGGTCTACCCAAGGAGTACACATTCTCCTACCATATTTCTTTGGTTACATTCTAGGCATTTCTATGCCAAAAAATTGTCAATTAGGGCCTCAAAACAGCCCCAAAGATGCAATATGAAAAAGGTATGAAATTTGAAAGGAGGAAGCTAGAAAACATGAAATCCAAAATGGAGAAATATAAGAGAAAAATAGTTCTTATGGATGTAGAGGTGGAATTTTATAAGAAGAATCTCATAAAGCAAGACAAAATTATTAAGGAGTTGCAAGAGAAAGTCAAGCATCTAGAATTAGAGAAATCTCCTAGGTTTACAGAATTGCACCATTCTCCCTTTCCAATAGTTTCAATGGGATATTTTGGACATGATTAGAGTAAATCATTGGAAGAAGACATTTTGGAGTAGCACTCTTAGCAAGAAAAGAAGGAAACCCCCACCATTTCATCCTTTTCTACTATAAGAATGAAGATTTCCCACTATAGGCATTGTAAAAAACATGTTTAAATTTTTAAATGTTTTCTTTCTCAATGTTTCATTGAAATATGCACAAGAGACCTAGATAAAGAAAGTACAAACAAATATTATCAATAAAGGACGAGAGATTCAATATGGAAGAATGAGAAAATGTATTCACGCTACTCCAATGAGTTAATAAATGATGATCATTGATACATATGATGATCAATCTGATACAATGAATGAGTGGGATACACTCATATATACTAAAGAACATTCCATAATTAAGAAAAGCAATCAGACAATTAGCTTTCCTTAGGAATACATTCATGCATAATAGTGATGGTCTAAATATAAATTCTAAAATAGAACTAGTCAGTTAACTCCCACTGAACTAGCGTGTTGAAAATATATTTTTTTCCAACACCCTCCTTTAACATCACTATGGAGTAAAAATGTGTCCCGGAAACTAGGCCATACTATGTACTCATGTATAATGAAACTAATGAACACTGAATAAAAATGAGGAAAGAGGGAAAACCATGTGGGAACAAAACCCCCCCTCAAAATAAAATGCATCAAAAGAAGAAAAGGTAGATGTTAGGAAACTTTGTTCTTCACATCAAGACGATCTCACAAAGTCTGAAACTTCTTCTCACTGAAATTCTTCGTGAATATGTAGAAATATTTATGGATATGATGAAGCCCTTTGAACACATGTCGAGCCTTGTACCTCTTGATCCTCTGGACCCATCTGCACCTAAAAATATTCCTTTCTAGTGGAAGTGGAACCAGATCCCTAGTACATGATTCTTTAGGAGTGAGTAATACTCCTTGTGTATGGCTACTTTCCATAATGGGTTTCCCACAACCTTATTGTAGGTATTTTGATCTGAATATTGAACCATATAGCAATGCAGGGGCATTGGTGGTTCATAATTTGAAAGTACATGAGAAGGGTCCTCATACTGAGATCGATTCCTCCTTAAATCCAATATATTCCTTGCAAGAACACCTACTTCCTGAAGTGTAGATTGTGCCCTTTTGGGGATTTGTTGAATCTTCGGTGTTGGATTCTTATCTATATGTACTACCTACTCATTTCCATGTATAGTATCTAAGTGTATGGAATCATATGTGATGTCTGGAACTAATGGAAGCACAAGAGTATATGCATGTTGCACTAGAGGTGCATGCAAAGTATTCTCCATATGTGTAAGTAGAAAAGAAGAATCATTGCCAACAAACTTAGTGAATTTATACATTATTGATTTGTGATCCACTGTACCAATTGAAATAATGGCATTGTCACACATATCAACTACAAAAAATGAATTTGATGTAAATTCAACCTTTTTACCTTTCTGAGTGATCTGATTAACTAAGAGAATATTCAGAGAAAGCTTTGGAACATATAAAACATTCTCAAAAATTCCATTATGGAGTTCCACTCTCCCCTCTCCAGCTAATGCTATTGGAGTATCATCCCCCATCAGAATAGGAGGTCTTGAGACTAAAATCAAAGAAGTAAAAACTTCCTCTTTCGTTGTCATATGATGTGATGTGCCAGAATCTATAATCCATGAATCAAATGAGGAATTAATTGCAATAAGATAATGATGATTATCTTTCTTAGGAGAAGGATATTCTTCCTTTTGTTTCTTGACTCCTTCTAGAATGAAGTTTCCAAGGTTGTTCTGTAGAAGTACCTGTTCCATAAGATCGATTTGCTTCTTCATGCATATGGATTCTTCATGATTTGGTTTATTGCATTAAGTGCATTGATTTCCCTTATTCTTCTCTTTAGAACATGAAGAATCCTTGAAGGGTTTGTAATATCCCTCCTTCTTGTTATGTTTCTCCTTTCTACTCAATTTGGATGATCCTTTTCCATCATGCATGGTGAATGCATGTTCTTTGGGATCCTTGATTAGACACATATGAATGGATTTTTGCTTCTCATGTGTGATATAATAAATGAATTGATCCATGGTAGGAATCTTCCACTTCGTTCCTAAGAGATATCTATCAGAATGGAAAGTGGAGACATAGACAACATATTCTGGTCCTAGCTTAGCCAAGATTGTTAGATTAAGTTGGTATAGTTTTGTAGAATTATCAATACCACAAGATGCCAAGATAATTGTCAAATATTTAAACTTGGTAAATAAATCCTGCAAATTATCAAAACTTTTAGCATCCAAGGTATTCAACTCTACCTCAAGCATATGACTTCTCATCCGATCTTGCTTACCAAAGAGACTTTCCAAGGTGGCCCAGATCACATTTAAAATCTTTCATGTGGAAAAATGAAACCGTAACTCAATTGAAATCAATTAAAGAAGAAGTCTTTTGGACTCATACTTTCATTTCTCCCATCTGGTTTTCTCAATTTGATGTAGGTTTGGTTTTTTTCCCCATCGTCAAATTGTATAGTCCTCTCCTTCTGAGTTGTAATTCATCCTTGGGATTCCAATCAAAATAATTGTATCGTGTGAGGATTACCACCAAGTTTTACTGTAGAATAGGTGTCGTATCCATATCTCCCAATGTCTCTGGGAACCCCTAAAATTTACCCTCAATCTACAAGTGAAAAAATTGAGAAATCACTGCAGAAAGGGCACATCAAATGGAAAATCCATATTAGTTTTAGGAGGCGATCTTTCGGCTTCCTTTATGAGAAAATGGTGAGGAGTTTCACTAAATGGTTGAAAAAAAACTTGCATAATGGGTCTATTTACATATCACGCTAGTCGTTTCCTTAGAAATTTAATATTTTAGGAGAAATCACTGCAAAAAGGGGCACTTTAAATGAAAAAATTGTATCAGTTTCGGGAGGTGATCTTTCGACTTATTTCTTGCACAAACGGTTAGTTATTTCATCAAATGGTTGAAAACCCACTTGCAAAATGGGTTGATTTACTTCTCACTTGAGTCCTTTCCTCATAAAGTTAATATTTTGGGAGAAATCCCTTTGTATTTTATATGGATTTTGCTCACCGAAACTCTAATTTTCCTTATTCTTTGGCTTGTCTAGCTTGCCCCAAGCAACTTAGCTCTAATACCATGTCATTGATTCATTGAAACCTACACAAGAGACCTAGCTAAATCAAGTACAAACAAATCTTATCAAGAAAAGGTGAGAGATTCAATATGGAAGAATGAGAAAATATATTCACACTACTCCAATGATCAGATCAATGATGATCATTGATACATATGATGATCAATATGATACAATGAATGAGTGGAATACACTCATATATAGTAAATAACATTCTATAATTAAGAAAATAAATCAAACAATTAGCTTACCTTAGGAATGCATGCATCCATAATATTGATGGTCTAAATAGAAAGTCTAAAATAGAACCAGTCAGTTAACTCCCACTGAACTAGTGTGTCGAAAATGGAAATTTCTCCAACATTCATATGTTTTTTAAAAGAATTTTTTTATTAGGATAGTATGTAAGGATTTGTACAAATCGAATACTAAATAGTACTTCTACAATTTTGAAAATAAGGCAAAATAGGGAAGAGCTAGTAGAAAATACAATATCTTATGATGAAATTTTGATCCATATCATCTATTTTTGTTTTTATTAAAAGGATGGATGGTACGGCCACAACCCCTGTCTTTTTATTTAATACAAACAATAACCATTCTTGTTAAAAAAACACTAAAATCAAAGAAAAGGATTCTACTAATATGGAAATCCCAAAAATAATTGTAAAGAAACTTTAAAATGAAGTAATTTATTTAAATAAGGATTCTAGGGATGGTAATTTAATTAAGAATCCATTTAATCCATTATTTACCGAAAAACAAAAACCCGTGAAGCTCCTTCTAATTCTAATTTAGATCTCAAATATTTTGTAATGGATATTTTTTGCAGAGCTCACATGGTTAATTACTTAGAAAAAAATTGCCCACAATTTGTAGATATGTTTGGAGTTTTTGTTTCTTCCTGATCCGTATTATATTGAGAATTAAAAAAAGGAATAGATATAGCAAGAAAATACACAAATATATTGAAATAAACAAAGTGATACATCTAAAATTGGATTCTATTAACGATTGTCTGGAATACAAAAGACTGTAAAATGAAAAGCACACAAGCTAGCTAGAATGATGGTAGCTTATCTATGAAGAGAGAGATGTGATGGCTATGATCATTTTCAAGAACACGATTACAAAGAGATTGAAGATACCTTTTAAAATAAAGAATCAATGATAAAAACCTAAACTTCCAAAACCCTAACCCTATAAAATGAAATGCCAAAAGGTTTATGGGCTTGATGTGGTTTGTCGATACGTCAACTTCCTAGGGGCACAACGTTTGCATACAATCTCCATTTGGGGAACTCAGTACCCTATCAGAAAGGTATAAACAAGGAGTACACATTATCCTACCATCTTCCTTTAGTTATATTGTAGCCATTTCTATGCCAAAAAAGTGTCATTTGGGGCCTCAAAACGACCCTAGAAGTTTGGGACCAGAAAAACGAAAGAAAAACTGCCAAGATGTCGACCATTTTGAATTAGTGGAAAAGGTGGGTGGCCACTAGTATCCACCTGGATCATTCCTCCGCCCCTAGAAATAAATGGTCCCTATTGTGTCAAGTTCCTCCATCATATGGGGAAATTTCTGTTAAATCTAACTCCTAGTGAGCCACTTGCCCTAGTGAAGAAGCTACCCTTATTTGACAACCTGATAGAGTTGGATGTTATGATGGTGGGAACCCTTCATCTTTATGTCCATGATCCAATAAATTGTTTTATTTTCAATGCAGTTATGATTTATTTATGAAGGGGACGAGTGCTCAAATGCGTCCGAAGTGTCTAGGAGAGGTGGAAAATATGGTCAAAGAAATTCCACATTTAATACTGAGTGAAATCCAACGAAAAGGGGAATACTTAATTAAAAATAATTCTCAACCATAGCCTTGGTGATGGTGTAAGGCCCATATCATAGTGGGAATATCTTCTGATGGCATCATGTGATGTGCTCTCTCCTCAAAGGAAACCATACCTTATATCCCACCTGAAACTTATGTGGTACCCAATGTTGATCGTGGAGTTGCTTGTACTTGGAATTGGATTTCTAGAGAATATCATGAACTTGTTGTTGGATGTGTTGGATTCACTCAAAAAATTTGGTTGCTCGATCAACCTCAGTCTGAGCATGGGAGGACTCTTCCTATGCAACTACAATGGGTAGAGCTATGTCAATGGGGGCCAATGGATGGAACCCCAAGCACACCTAAAAACGGTTGTGGCGAATAGAGATGTGGAGGGATCTGTTGTAGGTATGTTGAGCATAAGGAATGATTTCATCCCATGTACGTGGATGTTTGGAATTTTACATCCTCAGGACATGGACAATCATCTTGTGGACTACCTATGTTTTTCCATCAATCTGTGGGTTGAAGGTAGTGGATTTGGTCAGCTTGGATTCCATCATAGACCATAGGATGGACCAAAAAGTACTCAAGAACTTACTATCGCGATCTGAAATAATGGTATGTGGGAACCCATAATGAACCCAAACACGTTCAAAGAATATATTAGCAATGGCCTTGACTATGATGCTCTTCTTGCATGGTGCCAATATTTCCATTATTAGAGAATTGATCAACTACCATGAAGACAAAATCATTCCCATTCTTTCTTTAAATAAGAACAAACATGTAATCCATGGAGATGGACTCACAAGGCATATCTGGAGTAGGTAGAGGGGTGTATAGCCCCAATTTCTTGATGGCGGGTTTGAAAATGGTACACGAATTACAATATCTGATGTACTTGTGGAAATCTTGTTGAAGCTTGGACTAATAATTGTTTTTTACATTAATGCCATTGTTTTGTCCATAACAAAGTCTCCTTCCAATTGATTGTAATGATCTTCCAAAATCATCTTTTTACACTCACTTGAAGGAACATATAGATGGATCAAATGGAATATCATTCTATCCTGCATATGTAAGTATGGAACTAGTTTTCTTGTGCTCAATGTCTAATAGGTAACAATAAATTGAGAGTCACTATTGTATAATTGTGGTCACCCGGATGTCTCATGCCCAAAGGAGTTAAGAACTATGGTTGGCACCATAATGGGGGATTGACTGCAACATGTTGCAACATGGTTGGTTTTTCCCTTATTGTACTTAATGGTCAAGTGGAATTGTTGTAGGTACTTGGACCCCTTCCGATGGTGGTCATTCTATAACTTTCCCTATGTCTCCATGAATGACTATTCCTATGATTAGTGTGGATGATCATTTGCTTCCCAAGAATGTAGTGTTTTCATTTTCGACATGTTTGTGTAATGTATCACATATTTTCATCATAGGTGGGGTATCTATGAACAAAATCAGAGAGTTTTTCACTATGATATTCCACCAGATCCCCATGTTGAGTGAGGACTACACCGATAACATAATAGGAGGAATCTATCTCAATCTCAACTGGATGTTGTAGGTCTGAAAGAATAAGGACTGGTTCTAAGCAGATGAAGAATTTTAAATCCTCAAACTTGTTTTGTTGGGACATGGCCCAAAAACAATTGGCCTTCACTCCACCCTTGGTCACCTAGCTTAGGGTCCAAGTGATATGACAGAACCCCAATACAAAACTATGGTAGAAGTTGGCAAGGCAAAAGAAGCCACGGATCTTGGTTATTATCTTCAGGGATGACCAATCATGGACGATTTGGATCTTGGATGGATCCACATGTGCACCCTACTCATCCATGATGTATCCCAAATAGTGGATTATATGCATGTTGAAGGAACATTGCTCCAAATTCTCACATAGATTTTGTTGTTGCATGGTTCCCAAGACCTATTAAATTTTCTTTAGATGTTCCTCCTAGGTTTTTCTAAAGATGAGAATGTTGTCCAGATATATGACCACAATGGATTTTGTGAATGGCCACAGTATAGCATCAATAATCCTCATGAATGTGGTTGGGGAATCATTTAATCCAAAAGGAATGACCAACCACTCAAATATACCTTCTTTAGACTTGAAGGTTGTATTCCATAGATAATTTTTCCCAATCAACACCTAGTGGTAGCATGACTTCAGATCAATTGGACTAAAAAATTTGGTTCCCTTGAGCTCATCAAGAAGATCATCAATCTGAGGGATTGGGTACTAGTCCTTGACTGATATTTTTTTCAAGTCTCTGCAGTCAATAAAAATTCTCCATGTCCCATCCTTCTTCTATACCAGAACAATTGGGCTCCCTCAAGGTGAGGAACTTGGTCTGATGTGGCCCTTCATAATTAGTTCTTGAATCTATCATTTGATTTTTTCATTCTCCATAACATAACACATGTGTACAGGGTCGTTAGGAAAAGGAGCAACATATGTCAAATCAATTGAGTTCTTTACCTAATAGTGCAAAGGCACCCCATTAGGTGAGGAAAATATGTCTTTGTGCTCTTCTATTATCTTGTCCACCTATTGCTAATGTGTATAGAGACCTCATGCATAGGTTTTGGAAATTGGAGTGACCTTTCATTCACCTTCTGACTGGAGCATAAAGAGGAAAAATCACTCAGCCTGAGAGACCACCTTTGTGCACTGCTTCATGGATATAAAAGAGATCATAGTATTTGAGACTGCCTCGATTACCTTGTAGATTTCACCTCCAAAATTAATAATCTCACTACAAATCCTAGATTCATAAACAACATGATGCTTCTATATATATGGTTGTCCTAAAATAACATCACAAAATTCAAGGGTGGAAACATCACATAATACCTCATCCTTGAATGGTTTGATGTCATAGTGTAGGTGGAATTGTTGGTTGAAGAAAATATATCATCCCTGGTTGAGCCAACCAATGATGTATGGATGAGGATATGGCATGGTTGTTAGGTTCAACCCCTTGACAAAATATGATGATATTAGGTTCTTTTGGATATCATTGTCAACAATGAAATGGAGAGGGCTCTCCTTCACCTACATCTATGAGTGGAAGATGAACTTCCCTTCTTTAGTCTCCTATGGTTCATGTGGACAATTTTTTGTTGTAGTGATGGTGACACTAGGTTCTATGTCAATGATTTGTTTTCTCTTATATGGTTCTGAATCAAAGTTTGAGTCAACATTTGACTATGAGGCTTTCATATCACCCAACAATGACTGTTTGGAGTGACATTCATCAGTGTTGTCTCAAGGTATTTTTTTGGAACTCACACCACTTTCCAATATCCTTCTTCAACTTCAAATTACCCATGTTTGCTTCTGGATTAAAATGGTTGTCGTGGCACTGGTAATCCTTGCTATTCCCTTTTATCTAGGATTTAGGGCCACCTTTACCATGCTTTTGTTGTGATGGGTTTGCGGAACATAAATCCCACTTATTCTTTTTCTCAAAATGTTTCTCGATACTGATAGCACATTGGTAAGCGACTCCCAGTAAGGAGATTTATAGAAAATCCATATTTGTTTGGATATGTAGGCCATTGTGGTACTTCAATACAGAGTGTCACATGGATTCTTTAATACCTAAATTTGTGTGCAAGGTATGGAATATGTTAGTGTACTCCAACACCGTCTAGTCTCTCTGCTGATGCAAAGTTGTCCATATCGTGTATTGGTCATCGTAGTTTCCAACATGGTAGTATTTCTCCTTGAGGGCATAAATAATTTTTTCCCAAGTGGGTTATTGCCGAAAAATTGTAGAATCATCTACGACATGTTTCTCACAGTAAGTTTCCCACAAAGGTCATTGTTGTAATTAAATATGATGTGCATTCCTTTAGGAAAGGATTTAAGTTTTTCTCCAAAAATTTCTTAGTTCGGTTCATTAATTCATCCTTTTGAATTATTAATTTTAAATGTTAATTCCATGGATTGATTGAACCTAGATCTAGACATCCATCAAAATACAAGAGGACGATCAGGATTGAATCTCGTGTATCAAGTTACAGTAACGACAATGACATATTTTATACCTAAAATATCTAATGGTCTTAAATTAATAATATTTTTGATTCCTAATCATTTTCAGAATGAAGTTACTCACTATTTAATAAATCATTCAGTACCCAAAATATCTGAAGGTTCTAACACCATCAAGATTAACGACCCTGGTTAAATTTGAGACTCAACTTAATCACTAGTTAACAAGTACTTACACACCCAAAAAATGTAACGATTGTGCAAAATTTAATCTAACAGTGCTAGATATTTTCAGGATTTAGCTTGTACAAAATTTAAAGGATTTTGAAATGTCCAAGCAAATTATTTAATGACATGTGGATTCCACTTACTTTTTATGTCATATTAAAAATCATTGATTGAAAGATCGCATGTTCCCACCTTTAATTACATTAATTCCACATGTGTTGATTGTTAAAACTATACTAATTACGTAAAAGGTGGTATATTAGGTTATTCTTCACTTGGAAGAGTCCGTGAGGGGAGCTCTGCTACTATTTCAATTTCATGCTCTCCTTTACCAGGGAAAGGTAATAAATCAAAACCCATTTGTGTTTTTTTATTTTAAATCTTATACAGTAAAGGAAAGAACATTATGTCATCTAGAAAGAAAAAAAGATTTCATAGAAATTAGTAGGAGACAATATCCAAGTCATTAGTGACGTTTTTTCTGATGTTTATGATACTGAAATGAGCCCTGACTCTTCTATTCAAGTCAAAACGTTTATTAACCAAGGGCATACAAAACACTTTGAGCACTCTTGGCTTTATAAAAGTATTCTCTTTGAAACTCTCATCCCTCGAGTTTATAGTGACCTCGACCTTGTCCAGGCTTTCACAAAACTCTATAATGTGGATACTCATTATATTGATTCATCCAATGGCCTGAGGCATATTTTTTGATATCCCCTAAAAATATAGCTAAAATACTAAACTTACATTTGGGTGATTCTCCTATTTTAGAGCTTGAATTGTTAAAAAAGGTTGAAGGTTGGTCAACGGAAAAAATGAATACATATATATGAAAGTTTACCATTGATCCTTCATTCACTTTCAATGAATTTCCGATAAAGACATAAGTATGTTATCCCATAGCCCGACTTATGGTGTCAATCATACCTTTTATCCTTGGATATCTTGATGACACCTTAATCGATGAGGTCACTCTGGTTATTTTGGATGAGATTACATATAATGAAAAAGGGTCCAAATTTGACTATGCAAGCTTCCTTGCTCATGCTATTCATTTTCAATTAGCATCATTTGAAGGATTGAATTAATTTATATATCAATATTATTTTTTCTTTCTAGTGTTATTTTTTCAGTATGAGTTTAATGAAAATAAAGGTCTCTGATTGATTAAGAAAGACAAGGCTAGAAATGAATTCCCTGTCACAAAATGGATTTATGTTTTAACAGTTTTAGAAGTAGAAGATGGGTTTCTACAGTTTGTCAATAAATTTCTATTTAATACATATGAATTTCTCATGGGACATGAACCTCCTATAATGCCTTTGTATTGTTAGCTTATGTTACAGTTACACCCTACTCTGGGAGTAGATGATTGGTTCCTTTTCAAGAATTTCACTATAATTAGAATTTATGGGTTTGAATGAGAGCCTTATCAGTTACCTGTGATAAGTTAATTTCAATTTGAAAACTAGGATTTGTTTTCTTAAATGCTTCAAACAACATGTCTTGAGTGGTCTCTAATATATGTTTTGAACGAGCTCGATACTTTCCTTGAGATACTCATTTTCATATGGCATAATTCTCAATCAGTAGAAAACAAGAGTTTGATTCCCAAAACCTCTTGAACAACTTCTATAAGTTGATCTCAATAGGGATACTCTAGAAATAAAAACCCAATAAGAAAGTTCACCATTTTGGCTTAGACGAGCCATTAATGTGTTATACATTTGAGCGTTTTTTTATAAATTTGTAATAATTTCAATGTTTTTGTCACTACTTGACTTTTCAATGCTTCACAAGAAACAACAACTATTGAAGTTATTAGTCTATGAGGAAGGTGATTTTTATGTATTCAAACATTGTACTTATGTATAATATTCTAGGCGACTATTTCAGTTTGAATAATCATACATGTAGATATATAAAGGAATATTCAATAAAAAGAAACATATAATTTACGATTAAAACTTGTAAATTTAGGCAAATATTATCAATTTAACCATGTCTATGTAAAAAAATAAGTGAATTTTTATCTAATTAGTGAATATATTTTTTAAAATGGCCAAAAAAATAGCTAATTAAGAAAAAAGTGCCTCTAATAAATACCATCTATATGAGAGACCTTGATATCATATGTTTGTGCCAAGTTCCAAATGTAGTAAATGACTTGGCTATATTTTCTAGTATATTTTTGGTGACTTTATGCGTTTAATAGATTTAACACCCAATATTTCACTTGTAACTCGTATATTTTTTATCTTCAACAAACCATAAAGGATTTGAGCTTGCGGCGCTACTATTTTTTATTTATTTTTAATTGAACTTGTTATTCACATGCAATTGTGTGGTTAACAATCTTATCACCATATTTTTAAATACTAGTTGAATCCATATATTAAAATAATTTTTCATCAATAAGGACATCACTTGAATTATTATGTAAATGTGAAATATTTCTTATGTCATCCTTGTATTGTAAAACTAAGTTAGTACATGTTTGGTTAAAAAAATATGTCATATTTGTTTAACACATATCAACTTGGAAATTAAGGGATAAATAGTTTCTCAAACACGGTGTTGAAAAAATCACCAATTTTCCCATCAATGATATGATCTAAAAGGTTCATCTATAGTTTGTTGTGACAATTGGAAATGGATTACTTAGAAGACACCTAAGTGGTTCATTGTGAAGACTCACCTAGTTTATGCATGCACTTAATAGAAATGTGCACAAATGAGTTTGACAAATCTTCATGTTCATCTCCATCTAATGGTTATGTTTTCATAGCTTAGTTATCTCAATTGCAATTTTTTTTTGTTTTTTTTGTTTATCATCATCTTGTTGATGTTTGGAGAATATCGAGAAGACATTCTCTCAAATTAATAATTAATAATATAATTATTGATTATTAAGGAATATATATAATAAGTAAATGATAATAATAAATAGTTATTGATTATCCAAGGGACACATCCTTTCATGGATGGTCACCATATGTTCTCTATATATGAAACACTCATCATTGTAATAACATTATCTCACACAGAAAAGATCAACATGGTATCAGAGAGGGACTGAGCTTGAATCCCTCACGAGAGGGCCCAAAGAAGATTATATATTTCCTAGTGGGTAATGTACAACCCTCAACGTGAGATACAAACATCAGATTGTAGAGATTAATATGAGATTACACATCTATTAAATAGTTTTAAGTTGTTGGTACATATAACTTCTGCTAAAAGGATTAAAGATATACGAATATCTTTCCCATGGCCATTGTAAGACCACGAGTTCCATTTTTAGCACA
Organism: Picea engelmannii; assembly: GCA_009831015.1. NCBI lineage: Eukaryota > Viridiplantae > Streptophyta > Pinopsida > Pinales > Pinaceae > Picea > Picea engelmannii. Next base: position 1,173,683 of record ML777246.1, on the reverse strand, counting down.
CGTCTGATATTGAAAGATATTGGCAGACAACAATATTACACTACAAGAAGATACGAATGGATATGAAGTTGTGCTAGTGAAAAACATGGTTGAAGAGGTGGTTAAACATTGTACGATGGGTCATTATAGCTATCCTTAAACTTAATGCTACTACTTCATCATGGTGCATTAAATGCCTATTTTCCTGTGGTTCAATCACAAGCCATATTTTTTATTATGATTTCCTATCATGATCATGTAATAGAAAGCAAACTTTTCTAGTAATTCAGTTGGCTCGATATAATTTTACTAGTTTCATTGGCTCGATGGAACACAAACTATATTTGTAATTTTTGACTGGCTATCAAGAGAATCCAGTTGAAGGCAAACTCCATTTGTAGTTACTCTAGGTTAATCAAACAGAAACCATATTTGTAATTTTTGAGTGCCTATAGTGAGCATCTAATTGACGGAGAACTTTATTTGTAGTTCCCCTGAATTCATCGAACACAAATTATATTTGAAATTTCTAAATTCCTATTGTCCTAAGAGAGATGGATAGGAGATTTGGAAAGACTTGTCACTATCTGGCCGAAGCCCATGTTCAAGATATGTAATTCATGAGTTTGAATTCCCGAGAAGTGTGTAGGGTTCCCAATGGTTTTTTACCGTGTAGACACACTCATTGTGAGCTCGCAGCACGGGGAGGACAAGAAATGCATACAGTCCATCATAACAATGAGGAAGGGTTGACTTCACTCCATTCTTCTATGAGCAGTGGGCATTCTAATTTTGTGGAAGCATTACTACAGACATGTGCATATGTTTATGTGGTAAACTATGGTGAGCACACAATTTTGCATTACACTGTGAGTAAAGGGAGGGTTAATATTGCCCAAGTTTTAATCTTCAATGGTGTCAATGTCAAACTAAAGGACGAGTTTGGTTAAACTCCATTGCATCACGAATTAAGGGAAGGGCACCCATAAATATGTGAGTTATTGAAAAGAGATGTTTGAGGTAGCAGTGTGAGACATTATTCCCAGAGGGTCCTATGTGGTCTAGTATGGAGGAATGTGGAATTCATACTGACATGCCTCAGATGGTCAAATGAAGGAACCAAGACATTGTGTTCACGAGGAAACCTCAATATGTATTGGGGGACATTGGCTCCACGAGGAAACCCCGATATGTCCTATAGAAGAGATTGGTTCCATGAGGGAACCTCAATATGTTTTATACATGTGTTTGACATGTTTTCTAGGAGGGAACCACGAGATGTCTAATATGGACACAGTTCATGAGTGAAGCCCAATGTTGGACACTTCAGGATATTTAGGTGTCCAGTATACATTCATGTACCAAGGAGAAAAGGACCAAGCTAGACCCTTCAGGCATAAATGGTACATTTGTGGGGTACAGTGAGTCTTCGAAGGCATACCAGATCTACATCCCTGGTCAAAGACAGATTGAGGTGAGGAGATATGTTACCTATGAGGAAGAGGTATCCTTCAGGAGATCTAGAGGATATCACATGGAGATTAATAGTGAGAGACAGGGAGAGATGGTGCCTTCTCCCCCTCACCCTCCATCATTTCAGAGGGAGTTAGTTGAGCCTATTGATCCAATTGATCTCGTCGATCCTGTAGCTCTAGTTAATGTTCCCAAAGATATTGTAGTAGTTAGAAAGAGACCTGCATGGTCTCATCAGAATCTGTAGGAGCTAGAAGGACATGCATCTCCTCGTGGTACCTTATGATAGAGAAAGATACCTCATATATATTCATGTTATGTCACATCTATGAGCCATAATCATTAATTCTGAGCCTTCTTGTTATGAGGAGGCAACTAGTTATCCAGTATGGAGAGATGCCATGATGGAGGAGTATCAATCCATCATGAAGAATGATGTGTGGGATATTGTTCTAAGACCTGAGGGGAATTTTGTAGTGACTTCCAAGTGGATATATAATATCAAACACACAACTGATAGGAGCATCAAGAAGAAAAAAACAAGAATTGTTGATATAGGATTCTCTCAAGGGGAGGGAATAGATTATGAGGATAAATTTTCTCTTGTTGCTTGACACACTTCTATCTAGACGATTATTTACCTTGCAACATCCATGGGTTGAAGACTACATCAGATGGATGTGAATACAAAATTTCTCAATGGAGAGATTGAGGAAGAGATATACATCGAGAAACCAAATGGTTTTGTGATATATGAGAAGGAGTCTCATGTGTGCAAGTTGAAGAAGACCCTGTATGGACTCAAGTAGGCACCTCAAACTTGGTATGTGAGGATTGGTGGATACCTGATGAGTTTGGGTTTCAACAAAAGTGTTGTTGATCCCAACCTGTACTACAAGATTTTTAATGGTAAGTCTCTAATTTTGGTCCTCTACGTTGATGATTTATTTCTCACTAGTACAAAGAGCCTTATTGATGAATGAAAGTATGTGTTTGCCTATGAGTTTGAGATGAAGGACCTTGGTATGATGCACTACTTCTTGGGACTAGAAGTGTGGCAGAGAACAGATGAGATCTTCTTGATTCAGGGGAAGTATACAGTTAAGATATTGAATAAGTTTGGGATGATGAACTGTAAGCGCATGGATACACCAATGGTGACGAATCTGAAGAAACTACATGTGTCTTCTTCTGATTCCGAAGATATTGATCTGACCCTGTACATATAGCTTATTGGATCATTGATGTATCTGGTTAACACTAGACTAGATATTTTCTATGCAGTGAGTTCACTTATCCAATTTATGAGTCAGCTAAGACAAACATACTAGATTGTTGTGAAGCATGTGTTGAGATACCTGTAAGGCATAGTTGGACATGGTATGATATGTACTTACAATATTGACATGCAATTGAACGAATATACTGACTTTGATTGGGAAGGAAGTGTGATGGATAGGAAGAGCACCTACGGGTGTTGCTTCACTTTGGGATCTTCCATGGTTTTCCGGTGTAGCAGGAAATATACTTATGTGGCTTTGAGCATCATATAAACATATTACATTGCATTGAGTGTGGAAGTCTACGAAGCAGTGTGGCTTCGCAAGATACTTGTCGATTTATTTGGACATGTGATGGATTCCATCATTATTCATTATGACAACCAGAGCTGTGTGAAACTCGAATAGAATCCAATGTTTCATGACAAATTGAAACACATTCAGATCAAGTACCATTACATCTGAGACATGGTGCAGAGGAAGGAAATACTGGTGCAATACCTTCCTATAGATGAGCAGGTTGTTGATATTCTTACGAAACTAGGATGAAGTTCGAGTACTTTTGCGACAAAATTGGAATTACAGAGAATTCCTCCCTCACTGAGAGGGAGTGTTCATGTTTGAAACTTCCTGAGACATTATCTAGATCGTACTCCTCTGTGGCTGATTTGAGTTTATATGTGTGGACACTTATCCGAGAAGGGATAGGTGGTTTTGGGATTATATCCCAACATCCCTTGTGGGGAGCACATGAGGACATGTCAAGGGATTTGACCTTGATGTCACACACTATGGAGAGTTGACCCTAGTGTTTCTAGATGGAGTAGTCTCTAGAAGTCCACATGGGAGTGCCATGTGTGACAGACATTCTCTAGATTGGAATCCTCTATGACTGAGTTGATTTGATTTGTGAGGACACTTATCTAAGAAGGGATAAGTGGGAAACTTATCCGAGAGTGGGTTTGGGCTTATATCCCAATGTCCCTTATGGAGAGCACATGAGGACACATCCATTGTGGAGAGTACATGAGGACATGTCAAGGGACTTGACCTTGACTTCACACACTATGGGGAGTTGACTTATAGAGTGCCCTCTATAATTCCACATGTGAGTGCCATGTGTGACATACCTTTTGCTACTAGGGTGGTTATGTACCACTAACAGAGATTGTGTGTCTTTGGATAGTAGTTGTGTGCTACTACAGTGGTTGTGTACCATTCACAGTGAATGTGTGTCATTAGATAGTAGTTGTTTTCTACTAGTTAATTACAAAGTAGTCAATGGACAACTAGATGAAGACATCATGGAAAGATACCTCCCTAGATAAGAGGGAGTGTTGATGTTTCAGCATCGGACGGACCTTCTCCTAGATTAGGCTACATACCAAGGGAGATATGATACATTTATCATAAAGGTGCACTTGTGGTAAATGGGCCCAGGTGTAGTCCTTCCTTGATCATGACAAGGAATAATATGGACTCAAGGTGCTTGAGGTGATTTACATGCATCAGTTAGCATCAGGCTAACATTCACTCACAGGGTGTACCTGTGGTGAATGACCTTGGTTTAGTATTTGTCCTAGTCATGGTGATTTGACAAGGAATGATAAAGACTCAAGATTATAGATGCTATCACATGTAGACCCAGAGTGAGCTTGATCTCAGAGAGTCAAATGGATCAGAGGGAGAGTTGCATAAGGAATTCTCCTCGGTTCAAGTAGGAGAGAGACATCTTTAAAGACTAGCAGACAAGTGTCATGAGTCTAGGGAAAAGTTTGTATACTTTAGAGGCAATCTTGGCATTAGGCAAAATGTCTCCCTCGTTGAGAGGGAGTGTTGATGTTTAGACAACATCGGAAAGATATTCTCTTATATTAATAATTAATAATATAATTATTGATTATTAAAGAATATATATAATAAATAAATGATAATAATTAATAGTTATTGATTATCCATGGGACACATCCTTTCATGGATGATGACCATGTGTTCTCTATACATGGAACACTCATCATTGTAACAATATTATCTCACATAGAAAATATCAACACATCTTAGTAACAAGGATTATATTTTCTATCTTGACTCCTCTAAATGTCATTTGTCATAAATAGTAGTGTATTTTCTTATGGTTTCTAGAGAAAAAAATGTTTTCATATTAAACTTGTAACCTTGAGAATATATTGAATAAATATTTAATTTACAAAAAATAATGAAATATAGAAAGTAACCAATTTTTTTATTAAAAAATAAGGCAAAATGGAAATTTGCATGTTTTGATTTTATCTTTTTATAGATTGATATCGTTATTATTTTTTTCTCACTTTTATTTGTGACTAAGTCATGGCGCTACACCTTATTGACCAATATCTTATTACGTTCATTTGTAAAGAGGATTTTTAAATAATGAAAAATAGAGTTAATATATTGTAGATATTGGGGGATGTAGGGTAAGGGGGATCTATAGGTATTGGGGGTATAAAAAGGGGTATTTCGTAAAAATAAAGGATATGTAAAAATAGGGATAGGTAAATGAGTATACTTTTTATTGTTATATGAAAATATTTTGAAACACCTTTTTGTTTTGTAATTTAAAAATAATATAAAGATATCATGAAAAAATTTAAAAATAATATAAAAGATATGAAACAAGAGTATACATGGTATATATTAATCTTTGGTTGACATTTATATGTCTTAGTTGAGAGTGATATGTTGAGAGTGATATGAGATCAAAATAATATGTAAGTTGAAAGAGGGAAATTAAACATTAAGTCATAGAATATGGCTTGAGGCATTGAAATTAGGCTCTCATTTGAGACATTTAGCACATAAAATCTCAATAGATATGCTTAAATCTATACCGAAAAGCCTGATAAAAGCATTGTTTCCATGTAGTTTCAACTTAGAGGATTGACACCACCTCCAAATCTCATGAAAGAGTTGTCGTCAATTCATCCAACATAGAAAATCCACCACATTCCTCTTTAAAATAGTTTTTTTAATTTTTAATTAAAAAAATGAAAAATAATTAAATATTTAATAGTTGATTTTATATTATTATTATTTTCATGTGGAAAAGGAAGTCTCACTACTATTATATTAAGAATCAAGTGAAACTTTCAAAACTACATAGTATGTTTGCATTGCTCTTTGTCCCTATATTCCTCAAAACAGACTTAGGAAAAGTCCATATGTTCTTAAATACAATCTTCCTCATAAAAAGAAACTAGTACATTAGGAGTTTTTGGCTTCTAGTCCATTATGTACATTGATACCTTCAAAGCATAGTCAAGACCTAAATACTATGACCAAAAGTACAACATGGAACTTAAAACTTAGGGAAACTAAAACATAGGGAGCCTGTCTACGTGAGCTACTCCTCCTTCGACCAGCTCCTCAATAAAAAACCACCTAAGAGTGCAATTCAAGGCTTGTTTGGAGAGTTGATCAGCAACAATGTTGAAGTTTCTGTGAACATGCATGGAGCTGATTCTTTCAAATTTGTCTTGCATATTTCTGATCCTCTCTTGCCAGGGACTAAGATATAAGAAATTTAGTTTTGTTTCACCTTTTATCCAATCAATAGTTGATTTGGAGTCGCCAACAACCATCAAATTGCTCAAAGAAATAATTGAAGCCATATGTAACATTCCCCATAATACTTGGATTTCATCTTTCATGTTACTCCCTTCTCCTCCAGCAAAATATTCTTGGTATATGTGGTCACTTCTCAATTTAAGACAAATTCCAACACCACACCTATTTTTTGTAGCTGCACCATAAAAGAATCCAATTAGTGAGTCATCAAAATAAACTAGACTAAGGATATAATCTAGACTCTCAGATTTTGTCTCATCGTGAAATTTTTGAATAGAAAGAAGATTTTTTTTCCTATGGATGAATCTTGTCTAGCCCAATTCTCGAATAACCTCTTATTTCAGTATTTCCAAATACCCCAAATAACCATGAATGGAATATGTCTTAAGTTTGGATATTTAATGAACCATTTAAGGAGATTATCTTCCAATCGCTTTTCTCCCCACTCATCATGAATCATCAATTGCAAAAGGACCTCTTTCCAAATTATTTAGAAACAACACAGTGAGTAAAGAGATGATCAGTTGAGTCTTTGCCATTGAGACATAAGATGCATATTGAAGGCTCGATGCATCCTCTACGTTGGTAATTGACTCCAATAAGAATATTGTCCATCATACATAACCAAGTAAAACACATGATCTTACTTGGAACATTAACATGCCAAATGGATTTGTACCACCATCG
>ML777246.1:1148266-1161765 GCA_009831015.1 Picea engelmannii | reverse complement strand
TGTATTGCTTAAGAATATATATGCATTGCTTTACTTCACAGGTTTAAAACTTACATTAAGCCTGCTTAACAATGACAATTCCTAAAGCCCGGTTCCATGACCATACTAGTTTGTCATAGGAGTCCTTTAAATATATGCCATTAGATCGAATAAAAAGGATGAAATCGTCCCATTCTAGAGCTAGCTCACCTGAAAGGTTGATTTGTTTAGAGTCTATCCAAATTGTCGAGGATGTCGAATTATTTGGAAGAGCAGTTTGGGCTAAAGAAAAAATATTCAAATTATGAATATGGGAAATAAGGGGATGTGAAAGAAAACACTGGCCATTCCCTCCAACAAAAGCATCCATACCTAGAGACATTTGTTTACCTCAACCCACAGTCCAGGTCGTCCACTGCATAATAATTGGCATAGTTGTCATAATATTCCTCCAGAAAACCAAGGCAGCATAATGTTTGAAATCATTCCCTTTGATCCAAGATGGCACATCTATACCTTTCATGTATTTTTTCCTCAGCACTTTACTCCACAAAACGTCGCCAAAGAGCCCCTTCCAACATGATTTTGCGGCCAAGGAAAGAGAAAACCACTTTATATTCTGTAAACCCCAACCTCCACTCTCCTTTGGTAGCACAATCTTCTGCCATTTGGATAGGTGAAAACCAATTATTTTCCTGGCACCCCTCCATATAAAATTTGTAATTAATTGTTGTATTTTATGCATAGTGGTCGCAAGGATCTTGACCAAACTGAGCCAGTACACAAGGATACTCTGCAGAACTGCTTTTGCTAAAACAAGTCTGCCTCCTAGGGATAACCATCGAAATGACCAACATCCAATTCTCTTCTCAATTTTTTGAGGTATCCAGTTCCAGTCTTCCACTCTATGATTATTTTCCTTGAGATAGTATCCAAGATACTTCATCACTTCCTCATAATTTAAAAACGGTATATTAAAAACTGACCTTATTTTACATGCTAACTCTGGGTCAATGTTTTTATCTAGGAAACACGACTTGTGACAATTAATGATCATACGAGATTCCTTACAAAAATTCCCTAATAGAGAGTGAAAGTAAGACCATTCTTCATAATTTGCATCTCCCAAGATGAGGACATCATCAACAAATAACATATGTGATATAAAAGTCACAATAGCTACCTTTATGGCTTTGAAATATCCATTTTCAACTACCTTTTTCATCTCTCTACTAAGGCATTCAATAACAAGAAGGAAGAATAGTGGTGAAATAGGACACCCCTGACGCAACCCTCGGTGGCTTTCAAAAAACGAAGTAGGAGAGTCGTTTACCAACACTTCCATACTAAAATTAATAACACATGCTATAATCCATTGAGATACTTCCCACTTAAGCCCTATCTGGATGAGCAGTAAACACAGAAATTGCCAACTAACATTATCATATGCCTTTTTAAAATCCAACTTAAGGATGATAGAACTTAGTTTCTTAGTTTTAACTGTGTGGAAGCATTCCTAGGCTAATCCTACAGCATCAAAAATCAATCTGTCCTTCAGAAAGCCAAACTATTCTTGAGATATACATGAGGCCAACTTGTCCTTAATGCGAGTTGCAATTATTTTGGAGATCACTTTGTAAGCAAAGTTACATAAGGCAATGGGCCTGGACTCATTAAAAGAGGAAGGTTTTCTCACCTTTGGAATAAGAGAAAAAAAAGTAGCATTGAGTGCACCTGAAATGAAACCTGATACTCTGGATTCCTCAACAACCCGTAGAAGGTCCTTTCCCATGATGTCAAAGAAGGAAAGGAAGATCTCTTGAGTCCACCCATCCGGGCCTGGGCTCTTCTCTTTTGGCATTTTGTTAACAATAAAATCAACTTCTTCAATGGAGACAGGTTTCCCTATTTCATCACTCGTCACATCAGAGAACAATCTAGGTACATCTTTTAATATGTGTATCTGGTTTCTCATGTCTTCCATCTCATGAGAACTATATTGTTCCTGAAAATATTTATAGGAAAACTCCTTTATCTCCGATTCACTAGATAGAACATTTCCATCATCATTGGAAATTTCCCATATTGTAGTATGATTCTTCCTTTGTGGCATATTTATGGAAAAAACTCGTGTTCGTATCCCCGTTCTGTAGCCAGAGAGCTCGACTCCTAAGCTTCCACATTGATTCCTCAATAGCTAGAATATTTTCTTTCCTGGAGGGCTCTCATATGGTTAATCTCCTCCTGCTTGAATACTTGTGACGGACGACTTTCAAAGAGCACAGACAGTTTAGCTTCAATATGGGATAGTTCCGACTGTAGCTGTTGTTTTTTCTTTTTCTGCCATTTAATCACTGTTTTCTTAAAAAAAATAAAAAATCACACAACAGGGCACATGCCGAATTGTCTGTCCATTGTTCCTTTGAATCCCATGTCGACTTTATTAGTGAGTTAAAATTCGGATCTGATATCCATGAACTATTGAATTTGAATGGAGCACAGTCCTTTCGTCAGGAGAATTCTATCTGCATACAAATCAAATTGTGGTCTGAAATTGTGGAACTAATTGTCCAGGTCCTAAATAAACATTGGTTGGTGATAAGGTTCCCGTCCAGAAGAAATATGTCCAAATGTTTGGAGATGCCCGCCTCTCCCGTCCTGCCATTATTCCACATCGGGGACAAATGGGTAGGGGGTAAATCCACCAAGCGAGCATCCTGTAGCATATTGGAAAAATAATCAGATAAAGGATCAGCTCTTTCCGAGCTACCCCACACCTCTCAGGAAGATAGAGTAAAATTGAAATCGCCTCCTATAATACGGCCATGTTCTGTAAGAAGACCAAAATCAATGATTGGTTGCCAAAAGCTTTCCCTTTCCTTATACGATGCATAGCAATTTAGTAATTTAACTTTCACTGCAGAATGTTTGAATCTACCCTCCAGAAAGATACCTACAGAGGTGCCACATGCATAGAGCTCAGCTATGGAAGGATTCCACCAAACTAGTAGGCCACCCGATCTACCATTAGGGTCCATGGCCACACAATTCCATGAGGGGAGACACTTAAGAAAGAGTCTCTTAGCCTTGTCTGACTCCATAAGAGTTTCTTGTAGAAAAAAAACATCAGGAAAGGTTTGATACATTACTAATTTTAGGGAGGCGAGCTTAGTGGGTCCTCCAAACCCACGTACATTAAAAGAGATAATAATCATGGGTTAACATCAAAAATTTGCAAGCCTGCTCTTAGGGCCAAGGGCAATGGAAGCTTAGTTAGATCAATTAGGGGATTTTGAACTGTATGTGGGGAGATGGAGGGAGCCATGTGGTAAGGGGTCAGACCTCCTTCAATAGCTCCAGGAGGCTTCTTGGGATGGCGAGGGCGTGGTTTCTTCTGAAGGGTGACATTTGATCTGGGGTCTGGAGGAGGGTCCAAAGAGAAGGCATTGGTGACCGAAAGGGCCATGGGGGAGAGGATTTCAACAATCTTGGTATTCTGTAGTGGGAGGGGAGCTTGCAGAGGAGAAGGTTCATTAACAGAGGGATTAATGATAACACTAGGAGACCCTTCATGCAAAGACAAAGGATTCAGAATATGTAACTCACAAGGAGGAGCAGGATCTGGTGAGCGTGAATTGGGATGGCTAGTTGCCAACACCGAAGGAAGATTTTTTTCCGGCTCCTCGAGGGAAGTGGACTAATCAAAGGGAGGGGATGTTGGGGATTTTGTTTTTTCCGACCATAGGTTTCCAATGCCGGATGACCTAATCCTCGATCTGAGACTTGTTTAAACGGACATAAAAAAAATTCCCTATCAAGGCTCTCTCAGAGAGACTCATGACCCGGCCCAGTGCAAAATTCTTGCCAATTATGCACTGGAGAAAGTTTCCCGAACCTTCAAGCTTTTGAGTTTACAACGCTGTCGAGCAGCCTTGCCAGAAAAGCATTTGTGGCCATCACCTGACCCGCTCCCAGACTGTGAAGTCTTAGGACGAACACGAGAAGACGGAGAAGTAGAAGATCCCTCAACTGGACTGAAAACAGGAGAAGAAACAATAGACTTAAACCCAGAATCGTTTTGTGTGCCAATCAGTACCCCTGATAAAAGTCTCACTGATCGAGCAGCTTCACTTAAGTCCGATAGTCCCTTAGCGGGCATGGGTTGACCCACATCAGAGCCAATACCTGCGCATCTAGCGAGAGAGGAAATGAGCAGTTTGGAGGCCAGGGTTTCCTTAGAAGGAAAACGGTGATGCGGGCCTCGAGGATTCGGATCGGCACACTTCTCCCTCACAGTGCTTCTGGCCAACACATGGCCCGTTCCAGAACTTTTCCCCCGCGAAGCCGCCATATGTATACTAGCATCATTTGACAGACCGCTGTAGTGACCACCTGTCGAGGGAGCGGGGGGACTTGCGTAAGCAATCGTATAGGTTTCGTCTTCATATTCATATTCCCAAGAAGTGTCGATGTGGCCAGCCGTGTTGTCACTGCATAGGCCTGTCTCACTGCAGAGGTGTCGTGTCCCCCATCCCACATCGGCAGGAATAGACCAAACCCTAGTGCCTAGCCTAGGATCTGCGGAAACCCTAAACTCCACCTATGGAAACCCTTGAGCTTGAGTCTAATTTTATTTTTTTATTATATATATATATATATATATATATATATATATATTTATTCATTAAACAAATTGAACATAATATATATGTAAATATATTTGTAAGTCTCAAAACTATGTAAAATGCATAACACACTCATTATATAAATTAAAAATAAATGTGAACTATTAAGCAACAACAACAACAAAAAATCATTTTAAAACATTGGCAAAAACTTACGGCAATGTTCTATTTTTTTGTTTTTAAAGCTTATATTGAAATCATAAATTTATATTTATGAGTTTTATATTGTTAGATATAAAATCTTATATAATTTTATAAAGTTTATTGTCAAAACTATATTATAAAGTGTGACACATATTTGTGGTTTAACTCGTATTCAATAATTCAAATGTTGTCACTAAAAAAAATTGCAAATGTCACCATCAATTTAATGAAAAAAACCCAAAACATAGTAATTCTAAATTAAAACGCGTAAAAAATACAATTTAATTGGTGTATAGGCTCATCTATATTAAAACCGTTCAAGTGTATCTTTTATAGTGGACATTTTCATGATAGAGTTGCAACCTAATAGGGATCTAATAATTTATTTTAATGTTTAAATTAGTTATTTAGAATATCTAAAACAATTTGACAGTATTAATAATTATGTTTATAAAAAAATTGGAAGTGTAGCTATGTCCTTCTTGCTATAAACTCATTATATTCTACTCCTACCACTATGTAGTTGTACCCCTCTTGCTCCTATGTAGTTATCTCCTCCTTATTGAAAACATAAAGTGTAGTTATGCCTCACTTGTTGGAAACTTATGTATAGCTCACGAAAATTCATGGTGATGGGATCTAATGTTTATAACAATTGAACACCCAATACAATGTCATAGATATCCATTTTAATAGCAAACATGTGGGTTTTCAAGGAATAATCACCCATTTGAAACCTCACATTTTCACTACGACCACCACATTTTCATAGAATTTCCATTAGCAATGATGATTTTGAAGTTGTTCCAATCATGGATGTAGTAGTAGGTTTCTTGGTCTACACGTCGATGAATGAAGGGTGCAGCCATTGTCAATTAAGACAATGAATTTGTGATGTTTGATGTAGCCAATCAAATTGAAGGTTTAGGGAGTAGAAACACCAATCAAGTCATGTAGGTAAATATGTGGTTCAACATCCTATGGATAAAACAGGGAAGTGTCTTCATTGAATGGATGAAGGACATATAGGGGTACAACTTCATATTCATCATAACAAATGTCCTCTAAAATGGACAGAAATAATTTTTATTCCTTACATGTATGCGTTGGAAAATATTTCTCATCACAGTTGTAGTAGAGTCCTTTAAGTCTACATTATGTGATTTCAGCTCAGGTTAACATATGTATATTGAGATATGGAGAGGAAGGAGGGGGGTTAGTCAGGGAAGAAATAGTGGGATGTGGATGGGGAATAAATGTGGCCTTTTTATTTCATCACCACCATCTTTTGGGATTCTTGGTCTATTTGAGAGGCTTCCAACCAAGTAGTAGGATGAGACACGAAGATTTCTTATATACCATTGATAAAGAATTCCTTGAAAAAAGTACCAAATATGCCTCTAGTGCATATGGCCAACTACATAAAATGAATATGAAATTTGCGACTATACTAGATTTCTTAATATTGGCGAGTCATCCCAAATAAGGAGTGTGTATTTCAAAGCATGCATAAATTTCTAACAAAAATTGTCCCAAATTTGTTGTGATTGACTTTAAAAAGTTTGTTCCACATGTTATTCATCTAATCATGCGAAATAAGGCTGAAGTTATTCCTACTAGGATTGGATGATTCAACCCCTTCCTTTCAGAAAGGCTAGTTTGACCATTGATATTTGAATGAGGATTATGAAGTGAGGATCTAATTTTTTATTGCCATGAGTTTGGACATCCGATCAGGTAGTGACTCCATGTTAGCTATCTTGTCATGGATGTCATCAATATTTTTTTGAGAATTAAGAGTGGTTGTAGTCTATCTTATGTTGCAACTCATCACACAAAGTTTCCAGAGTGGATAATTTGTTGGAGATAAATACTCCTCGAGCGATAGCCATATATATCTAGGTCAATAGAAAAGGGTTATTGGAGAGTGGTACCAATGTGATTAGCATTGTGTCCTACTTCTTTTGAGATATATTCCTAATAGGGGTGTGGGTCGGTCCAACAAAAATACTTACTAGAGAGTGGTACCACTATGATAATATTGATGCAAGGATTTCATTGAGACAACACTCAAATAAGGGTGTGTGTACGACCTAAACCTTTATTTTTATACTCTTAGTGTATCTGTACTCCTGCCTAAATATTACTATGCTAGAAAAATTCTCAAATTTCAATACAACAATTATGTAGGAATTTCACATATTAGCAATAAAGGATAGGGTTTTCATGGTCCTGAGGGAAAGGGAATGTCAAGTTCTATATCTCTTTGGTATACATGCAGTGTCCAACGCTAGTACTCAGCCCAATATGTAATGGAAAAAAATAAGGAGTCTCAACTACACCCTTAACCATACTACTTGATTACCCAAGTACTAAAGAGTAATCTTTCGTGGTCCCATGGAGACAATTTTTCACATTTACCTAAAGTAATGAAAAAAATGGTTAATGTGAGTTCTTTTTGGTGTATAAAAACTATATTTTGTGAGGGAAAAATATGATGTATTTATTTAAAATCAAATTGTCATACTATTAAAACAATCTTAAAATTTTTCCGTTTGGATAAATTTGGGTTCCATTTTGATATAATTTAGGTTCTAAACATTATATGAATTAATTTATTATTTTGTTGAATAATCATTTATAACTATAGTCAAATGGGTTTATCATGAGGGGTGTTCTCCCCCCCCCCCAAGCCAAGTTCAATTCTCGCAAGTGACATGTTAATCTCTTAAATGAGAAAGCTATAGAAAAAGCCTCAACTTTCTACAAAATCATGTTTACCCTCGGTACCATCCTCGAAATGAGGGGAAGTTCCCAGTGGGTTTCCCGAGGCTCTACTCCAAAGTTTAAACAAAAGCTTTTTATAACTATATACAAATATATCAAGAAAATGAAGATTGCATTCATAATGAAAAAGTGAAAGATTTTGTATTAAGGTTATAAGTTAGTCAAGTCAATCCACTTTATGAATATTGGATAGAGAAAGAAACACATTAAAGTAAAATAAATCGTAATAGGATAAAATAACTTACATTCTAAGTGAATTTATTATTTCCTATACCTAATATATAATTGGGATTATAATATGACATTTACTTTAACACTGTCCCTTAATGGTTGATCTACTAACTACACCATGTTTAACCTATAATTTAACATATTTTTTGGGACCCAAAAACTTGGTGAAAATTGATTTAGTTTGGTTAACTGTGGGAAGGTACTATACCCTCAATGTATCCATCCTCTACAAGTTTTGCATTGAAGTGAAAATGGATCTCAACATGCTTGGTATGATTGTGGAAGACTGGATTGTTGGCTAGTTTAATTTGTGCACCCCTTTATTGTTATGGAATAATAATGTTGGCTCTTTATGTTGCATCTTCATGTTTGAAAGCATCTTCCTTAGCCAAAATACCTCACATGATCCTTTCACCACTCCTCGATATTCTTGTTTTGTCGATGAAAGGGCTACTACATATTGCTTCTTGTTGGTCCATATGATTGTACTTGTGCCAACTTCTTTTATACATATCTAAAAGTTGATATTTTCTATTGTCCACACAACCTGCCCAATATGAATTTGTATATCCAAACAACCTAGGGTCTTTTATTCTACTATACAAAATTTCAAACTCAAGTGTCCCTTTCACATATCTCAACATTTCCTTTGCTATTTTCCAATGTTCTACCTTTGACATTGTCATGAATCCAGAAATGAAGCTCACAATATAACTCAAATCAGACATAGTGGTTGTAAGATATATCAAGCTCCCCACTAGCTACCTATAGAATGACTCATTAATTTCCTTAGAGTCGATCTTGGTTGAAATCTCCAACTCTTTCTCCATAAGTGTAGAAAATTTTGCAATTTTTTATTATTAACCTAGCAAACAAGCTACTGACATATTTTGTTTGTGAGAAAAATATGTTACTACATGTTTGACAAACTTCTACACCTAGATAGTAATGTAGGAAGTCAATATTAGTCTTATAAAAATGTTTTCTCGTGTTATATTTTATTTGTTCAATATCACTTGCCTCACTACCTATAATAATGATATTAAATTAACAATTATTTTTATATACAAATTGAAATCTCAAGGAATCCATTAGAACCCTTGATCATTGAAGCATTAGAGAAATTTTGAGGTAAAAAATGGGCCTAAAAAATGTATAGTTATCAAAATCACCTTTAAAGGAACCAATGGGATTCAAGATGTTCATGTCAACCATAAGGGTAAGTTTTTTAGGAGGGAAATAGGGAAAACTACTTTTTAAAATCGTATTTTCGACTTATCTCTTTATAGTTTTACTCAAATTTCAAGCGTAGGAACTCATTAGATCTATATTTAAAATTATGCACCCAACGATTTCCTACACTTGAAATTTGAGTAAACCTATAATGAGTTAATTCAAAAATATGATGAAAAAAGGTAGTTTTCTTCCTTTCCGTTTGAAAATTCATAACTCATACATATTTATAGGGTTCCTGTTGTTGGGAAAAACACCCTACGGACTAGCAAATTAGGGCCTACTTTGCATGCAAATTTGACCAAATAGAAACTACTTTTTTACCTACATCCCAAGATTTAAATCCCTTTTTCTCAGTAAATGCATGGAAAAGGACCACCTACCTTATTACCGGCATTCTATGTCGATCCTCTGTTGTACTTGACTACTTGTTCGCAATGCTCCTTCTAAAGATAACCTGCACTCAAGACAAACAACAACTATGCATGCATGCTACTTTTATACTCAAGGGATAGAAATCAAGCATAAATTAATCAAACCATAGACAATTCATTAATTGGGACGGGAAAAGCATTCTTTTTATTACTTAAAGTGAACCAACTTACAAAATCTCAGACTGACCACCGCTCCTTGAACCTAATCCTGGGATCCTCTTCTTCTGTCCTTCAACTACGTTGCATTAAACCTCCTTTGGCATGAGGAAAGGCTAAAGGGTTGGGACAATGGATTACGTAAATGGGCAGAGTTTCTTCACTATATTTTTTCCTCCTCCAAATGGTACCCCTACCCCTTCGTTTATAGGCTAGAACGAGCTAGGGTTTTGGATGAACCCTCGGCCATGCATGGCTGGGAGTTTCAGTTAACTGACCCATAGCTTTTTGTTTCGTCGACAACTTTCCTTTTTTCGTGCTTTGGTAGGTACACACGGGCTGTTGTGAGTCAGCCATCATGTACACGCGTGCATTAATGGGTTAGGGTGTGTGGGCCTTTACACAAGAGTATTTTCAAAGGTTTGTTCAACAGAGTTTTGGAAAAGAAGGGGTATGAGTTGGTCTGATGCCATGTAAGCATGTGTGGTGAAATTTAGGGTTATAACAGATGCCCCCTACTGTGTGAGGTCAGAAGAGAATCTGATGGCCAAAATACCTTACCAATCTTTACTGATGTGCCGAACGATTGATCCCAAGGATCAGGAACCAAGAGGTGTCGTCTGCAAAATAACAAATGTCTCACTGAGGCGGGCATACCCATGCTCGGGATAAAATAGAACCTTGGCTACCAATCAAATACACTGTAGATCCATGTCAAATAACTATAAAGAGTAGCCACAAATAATACACAGCAGAGCTAAATCTCGAAATCGGAAAGATATACATATAGAGTATCCATCTTCCATAAGTTGATTCGGCCTGATGGCTGGACTTCAGAGATCGAGCAACAACTTCAAAATCTTCCAAAACTTGGGTAGGAGTGTAATATGAGTGTAGGACTGCACTACCCAGAGGTCTTCGATGTCTCGTCGGTCATGGACTTGATAATCTTGGTGATCGGACTGAAGGCTTCAGTGATTTCGAACAAGGACTTGATTGGATGTTTAGGATGGCCGGGTATGTAGACAAGAGACATATTGCAGAGGGGTCAACTCAGGCTTAGTGACAAACTTCCCTTGGACAATAGCATGAAAAGTGATAAGACTCAGGCAACATACATGTTAATCATAAGTCTATGAAGCAGGAGGCAATGCAAACTCTCCATATGTTTGGAAGAATAACCAAACAGTGGAGGAGACAAATCTATATAGCGTTAAAAGCTTCCTAAGGTCGTACTACATCCCATAGTCTGATGATCAAACGGATAGATGTGCTTTATCCAAGGGCGACTCATTATGCTGCCAATAAAGAAAATACTTTTCCCATCCTCTTTTTGGGGTATATTTGATATTTTTGTTCTTTTCGATAATTTTGGAAAAAGGATAAAGGAATATTACATTACAATGGAGGAATGAGTATTGCAAACATACAAGCTCAAGGCACAAGGACAAGACTGATGTTCTGGTAAAATGATACTCGGGGAAAATCCTCCGGTGGCCAAAGGTGTTAAGACGCAGAAGCAAACTGTCACAAAGCTGGTGGATAAGGTATGCAAATGCAATTGATAGAACACACAATGGTAACTTCCTTCGATGTAAGTTTAACGAGCCTAAAGAAGGTAAGCTCGGTGGTTTTTCATATTTAGAGAGTCTGAAAAAGCATAAAAGGAGACTCAGTTGGGGTACCTTTTTCGACAATAGTCTAGTCGATTTGTAAAAGGGGTAAAATAGCACCGATTAGATGTCAATTAAAAACCATTTTAAACAGTGTGACATGGACAAGACCACTCGACTTATTTTTCACTTTTAAGGAGTCTGAAAAAAGCTTAACTATGGACTTCGTCAGGAATATTCTTCTGGACCAATTTAACGAGTGTGAAAGAATAAGGTCACTCGATGATCTTTTCAATTTTAGGGAGTCTGAAAAGACCTTAACTATGGACTCCGTGGGGGTTTCTTTTTCGTAAGTTTAGTCCCTCAGGCCCAAAAAAGGGATAAAATTATACCTGAGAGTACTCTTCTAAAGAATGGGAATTCGATAGAGTATACCATTGTTCGTACAGTTGACCGTTCGGACTGAAAAAGGGGTAAACTACCGTCGGACAGAAATGACTTCAAATTTCAGTTTAACGAGCGTGAAAGGCCACAAGATCGCTCGACAATCTTTTCATTTTTAGAGGGTCTGAAAAGGGCTTAAAAGGAGACCCGTTTATTTTTGGGAGTCTTGAGGGTGAGACAGAGCGAAAAAGAATCATGAAAATGAGGCTCAAACTCATATTTAGGAAAGACTATACGAACTCTCGAGACTATAGTGTTTTTTGAAACGGCATGGACACCATAATGCAACCAGGACCTACCTAGGGCATCCATGAAACTTCTAAAGAAAATATGATGGTTCTGTGTCACAACCTGATGGGATCGATCCTATGGAAGAGGAAAAAGACAACGAGGTGCAAAAGTCAGGGTGGTATCCTAACCTATATGCTCAAGTTGATTTTTGAAATTTTTTATGGACCATCAATATTTTCTCAAAACTCAAAAAAATGTCCCAATACCCAATCAAATCCCTCCGATATAACTCCTGAATCACTCTAAATGGTTTTTGGTATAAGGAAACTGATAAGGGAGGCCAAAAAAGTGAAAAAAAGAGGCCAAAAAGTCTATAAATAGAAGCTGGCAGCTCATTATCACCATTGCTGATTTGGAAATTGACTCTGGAGCCAAAAGACCCCCTTTGCCAAAAATAGTGATTCCGAGAGATACAGTGGATGAAACGGACTTCTGCTTGGACCAAGTAAGTACAAACTCCCTTATCTAGATATTCAATACTTAAATTTCGTTTCTTGTTTTGTTTTTTGGGTGGGCGTCGACCTTAAAAAGGTCAGCCCTAGGTACACGCGGGTTGTCTCTGGACAGGCCGCGTGTACATTCGGGCAGAGTAATGTCTGCCCGCGTGTACACGTGATTGTCGCCTCTACAATCTGCGTGTACCCCCCTTTTGTAGTGAAAAGCAAACAAAAAGCAAGTACTGACCCTCCTTCACCTTGTTGTGTTGGCATGATGTATGTCCAGTGGAGGGAAAGGGAGCATGAGGCAATCAGTGAGTTGGTTGCAGCAGATCCGAATGTTGTGGCCATGTTAATGCAATGTGGTTTACTAAAATTCTTTCTATGTCCATTTATGCGTGCACAACCAAGGCTACTGAATGCCTTGATTGACTACTCGCACCCTGATGCAAAGGCTATTATGCTAGAGGGGCAATCACTGGTGCCCACCACCGAGGATATCTACTTTCTGACTACCCTCTCAAGGAGAGGGGAACCAGTCAACTTCTATATGTTTCCTATGGGACGGAGAAAGATCTCGGAACTGATAGCTGAGCATTGTGAGGCTGGGGCTGACCGTGTGGGCTCCCAAGTACCTATTTGTAATATTACTAGCTTAGTGTTGCAGACTATATTGTTACTGATTGGGTGGATTACCGGCTTAGCAGCCTTGCATCAGGCATCTCGCGCACAGATGAACTGTGCCATCCAGTGCTTGAATGCACAGATTTTTGACTGGAGTACCACACTGCTCAAGTGCATGAAGAGGCAATTGACAGATTGACAACATTGGACATAGAGGAACTTCGGGTTCGGGACCATCTTGTGTTCATTCTTTTTTGAGAGAGTTCTGAGTTTTAGTCCTCGGGTTGTAGTACGAGGACATCAGGCCTCATTCCCTGCAGTGTGCATATGGGTAGTATTACTGCTCCAACAGGGTGGTGGAAGGACCATTGAGTACTTCGACGATGATTTCTTTGCGTGGCTGTCATGACAGGTCCCTGTGATTGAGGACTACCCATATGC